>CAUYTI010026604.1:0-25884 GCA_963575145.1 Galago senegalensis
AATGTTTTGACACAATGACTATGCAAATGACATGAAATTTATGTGAACCAGCTTGATGAAAGTATTTCAGAATGTGTGTGAAAACACTACACTGTACCCCATGTTTGTATTGATGTATGCAGTTATCATTTAATTAAAAAAATTACAAAAAAAAAAAGGAGGAGCCCTTACTGAGAGTCGCAGTTCAGAGCTGCAAAATATGTAAAGAAAGCCTGCCAGAATGAAAGGAGACAGACAAACCCACATTACTGTTGAAGAGTACAGCACCCAACTCTCAAAAATTGATAGCAATACAAATAAAATGACAAGTATTTTAAGGAACTCAATGATGCCACCAACCTACTCAACAAGGAGCTAACCAACACTTAGAGAACACACTCACATAGCAACAGCAGGACCATACACAGACCTCTACCAATTGTTAAGAACTGAAATAACAGAGTATGCGATCTCATTACAAAATAAACATCAATAACAGAAAGATTACAGGAAAATTTCCACCAAAAACGTAGAAGTTAAATAAAACACTTCTAAGTAATCCATGGATCAAGGGAAATCAACAAATATAATAAGCTGAATTAAAATCAAAATAATAATATAACAACTTTGTAAAATATAGTCAAAGCAGTGCTGAAAGGGCAATTGATAGCACTACAAATGCATACACAGCAAATAAGAACATCAATAAGCCACAGCTTCCACCTCAAGTACTTGGAAAAGGAAGAGCAAGATAAATCCAAAGAAAGCAGAAGGAAATAATAAAATAGTAATTAATGAAAATGAAAACAAGGCTCAGTGCCTGTGGCTCAAGCGGCTAAGGCGCCAGCCATGTACACCTAAGGTGGCGGGTTCGAATCCAGCCCGGGCCCACCAAACAACAATTATGGCTTCAACCAAAAAATGGCCAGGCGTTGTGGCGGGCGCCTGTAGTCTCAGCTACTTGGGAGGTGGAGGCAGGAAACTCGCTTGAGCCCAGGAGTTGGATGTTGCTGTGAGCTGTGATGCCATGGCACTCTACCCAGGGGGGACAGCTTGAGGCTCGTCTCAAAAAAAAAAAAAGAAAGAAAGAAAACAAAAATAGAGAAATCCACTGAATTCTACCAAATACTTCAAGAAAATTCAACAACAATTCTTCACAAACTCTTTCAAAAAAAAAAAAAAAACCAAAAAACCAAAAAACAGAAAACAGAAGGGGAAGGAACACTTCCTAACTCACTGTGAGGCCAGAGTTAACTTGATACCAATACCAAAGATACCACAAGAAAAGAAAACTGACAATCAAAATCCTTTACAAATAAATAGATGTAAAATCCTCAACAAAATATTAAATAATCAATCCTGGCTCTTAATAAAAGGATTACACTCCATTACTGTGTGGTAAAGGATTAATCTTGCCCAAAGGGAGATCTGGCCATTGCCTATGGCTCCTGGGAAGTAATGTCTAAATCCTGGGAATGTCTTGCCTCAAAGAGGGCCTTTGGTGACCTTGGGCTTTGGGTGATGTGGTTCAACTCAACCTACAGAGGGTGGAGAACAAGGTTAGCCACAGTGTGGCAGCCATGTCCTAGAACTCTCCTGGACCCTTTCCTATTAGCTTCTCCTTTGATTGATTATAATCTACACCCTTTTGGCTACAATAAACTACAACTACAAGTATAACAGCTTTTAGTTCTATTAGTTCTTCTAGCAAATTATCAAAATATGGGCATTCTTGGGGACCCCCAAATTTTGCAATGACCAAGCAGGATTTACCCTAGGAATCTAAGGCTCGTTGAACATATGAAAAAAAAAAAGTAATATACAGTATTACTGTAATAAAGACCCAAAACCATATGCTCACTAAATAGATGCGTAAAAAGTACTGACAAAATCTAATACCCTTTAATGATAAAAACACTCAACATACTAGAAAGAAAAGGGAACGAACTTCCTCGAACTGATAAAGCTATTTACAAAAAAACCCACAGCTAACACCATACTTAATGGTAAAAGATTGAAGGCTTTTTCTGCAAGATCAGGAACAAGACAAGGATGTTTGCCCTTGTCACTTCTGTACAGAACTATACTGGCAACTCTAGCTAGGGCAACTGATAAGAAAAAGGCATTCAGGCTGAAGAGGAGGAAGTAAAGCAGCTGCTATTTACAGATGACACTTGTATGTACACAATCCTAAGGAATCAACAAAAAAATCCATTATAGTTAATAAACAAGTTTAGCAAGGTTACAGGATATAATGCTGATAAAGAAAATTCAATTCTATTCCTATACATTAGCAATTAACAACCTGAAAAAGAAATTAAGAAAACAATTCCATGTGTAGTAGCATCAAAAAAATAAAAAACTTTGGAGTATATTTCATTGAAGTATAAAACCTGTAAAGGAAAACTACGAAACATTGTTGAACAAAATTAATGATCTAAATAAATGGAAAAGCATGGTAGATTCACAGACTGTTGGCTTTCGTACTGTTAAAATGGCTATACTTTGGGGGTGGGGGTTGCAGGGACTGGGTTTGAACCAGCCACCTCCAACATATGGGGCTGGCGCCTACTCCTTTGAGCCACAGGTGCCGCCTAAAATGTCTATACTTTTTGTGATGGATAATTTTATGTATCAATTTGAGTGGGCCACAGGTGCCCAGGTATTTAGTGTTATTCTAGGTGTTATCTTTGCAGGTGTTTCTGAATGAGATTAGCAATTGCATCAGTAAGAATAAGTAAAGTAGATTCCCATCCCCCACATAGATGGGCCTTATCCAATCTAGTCAAAGGCTGAATAAAACAAAAAGTTAATAAGCAAGGGAGAATTCATTCTCACTGACCGTCTTAGAACTAGGACTCTGGTTTTCTCTTGTTTCTCAAACCAGCACGAGGAAGAACAAACCAGAGGGGGAATGCTGGGGAATGAGGAAATAAGACACAAAAGAGACATAGATGGGATGGCGAGGGCTGGAGCAGCTAAGACTGCAGCCAGCACTGAACTATGGAAACAGCTTTATTTATATAGTATCTTAAAGTTGCTAAATGACATAGTCTTAAGCACATGGGGTAAAGATTTAACTTTAGGGAGGAAAAGCCATGTGCTTGCCAGCAACATAAAAAGGAAAACAGGCAGGGGCTACATGACTTCTGGCAGAGGAGAAGCATCTGAACGCTCCCCGAGCATCTCCCCAGGCTGTAGGGGCTCTGCCACCTCACAGCTCATCCTCCACACTCTTGTTTTCAGACTTGGACTCAGATTAGCATTTACACCATCAACTGTCCTGGTTCTCAGGCCTTTGGACTTCACTATACCATTGGCGCTCCTGGATCTGTAGCTTGACAACTGCAGATCTTAGGACTTCTCAGCCTCCATAATCACGTGAATTAATTCCTTATAATCCCCTCTCCCTCTACACACACACACAATCTCCCCTTGGTTCTGTTTCTCTGGAAAACCCTGACTCTTCAGATTGGGCTACACATTCAATATGATCTCTTAAAGTTCAAGTTGGCTTCTTTACAGGGACTGACAAGCTGATCCTAATAGTCATATAAAAATGTAAGGGATCCATCCAGAAAAGTCAAAATAATCTTGAAAAAAAAAGAAAAAGTTGGAGGACTCACATTTCCTGATTTCAAACTTTTTTCTTCCCCTCTCTTTATTTATTTTTTTTATTGAGACAGGGTCTCTCTTGTTGGCCAGGACAGAGTATAGTGACATGACCATAGCTTGCTACACCCTCCAATTCCTGGGTTCAAGAGATTCTCCAGCCTCAGCCTCCCCAGTAGGTATTCACAATGCCCAGGTAATTTTTAAATTTATTTTTGTAGCGACAGGGTCTTACTGTGTTGCCCAGGCTGGTCTCAAACTCCTGGCTTCAAATGATCCTCTTGCCTCCACTTTCCAAAGTACTGGGATTACAGATGTGAACTACTGCAACAAGGCCTGATTTCAAATTTAACACAAAACTCCAGTAATCAAAATGGTGTAATACTAGTATGAAGACAAATAAACAGACCAATGAAAGGAAGACCCCCAAAACAGACCCTTATGTACTAGTAAAATAATTTTCATCAAGGGTCCCAATACCATCAGTAGTGAAAAGATGATCTATTCAACAAACAGCAGTGGAATCCTAAATATCCATATACAAAAGAATAAAGTTAGGGCCTTAACTAATACAATATACAAAAATTAAAATGGATAAAAGATCTAAATATAAGAACTAAAACTATAAAACTCTTAGAACAAAACAGGGGAAAAGCTTCACAACATTAAATTTGACAATAATTTCTTGGCTATGACAACTAAAGCACATACAACCAAAGAAAAACTAGACAAACTGGACTTCACGAAAATTAAAAACGTCTATATATCAAAAGACACTACTAACAGAGTAGGAAAGCAACAAAAAGGCAACCCATTAAATACTAGAAAGTATTTGTAAGCCACACCATCTGATCAGGGATTTATATACAGGACACATAACGAACTCCTAAAACTCACTACCAAAAACAAGTAATCCAATTAAAAACTGGGGAAAGAACGGAAATAGACATTTCTCTAATGAAGACATAAAACTGGACAATGACCACATGACAGGTGGCTGGCATCACACATCCTCAGGGAGATACAGGTCAGAGACACAGGGAAGCCAGGTAAGGTGGTACATGTCTGTCTGTCACCCTGGGTATGTGGGAAGTGAGACACTACCTCACACTCATTAAAGTGCCTATTACTGAGGAAAAAAACCAAACAAACAAAAAACAAATGTGGAGTGTTGGTGAGGATGTAGAGAAACTAGAACCCTATGCACTGCTGGTGGGAAGATAAAATGGGTTTGGCAGTTGCTCAGAAAATTAAATGTAGACTTACCACATGGCCCCACAATTACAATTCCATTACAGAAACCGTGTACCTCTGGAAGCCTCTTGGTGGTAAATGCTTGTTGTCCCGCCAAAATCTGCTCTTCCCTCACCTATAGCAAATGTCATGTCTATTACATGACAGCTTCTCAAAGCTGTAATGTACACCCACAAGTGGGATTCCCCAATGTCGATGCATCTCCTCCCCTACAAGGTGAACTCTGTGAGGGCAGGCCCGACTGTTCTGCTCCCATCACACCCAGCTCTTAGCCAACTGCCTACCATAGAGCACCCCAAATGTCCACCAGTTGATGACTGGATAAGCTGCAGAGCATCACCCAGCCAGGAAAACAGCGAAGCAATGGCAGGAGTTACAACTTGGATGATGCTGAAAGCACGACGCTGAGTGAAAGAGACCAGTTACGTCTGACTAGGTACACCGTGATGGTTCACAATAGGCAATCTTACAGAGACAGAAAGCAGGCTGTGCTTTCCAGGGACTGGGAGGAGGGGTACTGGGTTTCATCCCTGGGTAGTGATGAAAATATTCTAGAATTAGGTAATGGCAACGGTTAGACAACTTTGTGAATATACCAAAAACAAATGAATTATACTCATTAAAAGGATGAATAACCTGGTATGTGAATTATATCTCAAGGTAAAAGATTAACTAAGTTTAATTTTAAAAAATAATTCATAACAACTTCTCTCTGAGGAGACACCAGTGTCCTCACCTGTTCATAGATCTCAATGGCTTTCTGGTACTGCTCAAGCTGGGCGGCATATGCTGCCACCTTCAGCAGACATTTGTTGGCTGAGCTGAAATCAAGAACCAGAGCAGAGTAAATAATAGATTAACATAAAAATAAAAGATGTACACATGGGCCCCAGTACACCTTCATTTGGCATAAATACACTCTCAGAGTATACAAAAGACCTAAACCCCCTCATTAAATTATATTAAGAAAAATAATACTTGCCTATTGGATTCTTCTCCTTTGTAATAATCAGCAGATTGTTCGTAATGTGCAATAGCCTGAAAATACATGCATATTTTATTCAGGAACAATTCACTTATAGAGTTGCTTCAATAACTACACGTACATAGATATTTTTCCTATAAATAAACCTATGCCAGCAGCAAACTCTTCACAACCCGGCCAACTTCATTTAAGGAACACAAGAAAACATGTACCTCTGGAAGCCATTTGGTGGCAAATGCTTGCTGTCCACCAAAATCTGTTCTTCCCTCACCTATATGGTAAATGCCCAGCTACCCCATGTATCCAACTTCTACTGCACTTCGGGCAGCAGAATGAGCCTGTAACTTGTTCTCTCCACAAAAGGGAATCAGATATGCTGTGGGCCCTGTCCAAGCTCAGGTGTAGATCTTACTTCAAATTCTTCTCCAGGCCTTTTCCAGTCTTCATGAGCTAGAATGGTAAAGATGAAGTCCTGTGACATTGAAAGCCATAAACTGAAGATGGCAGAACTCTGTCAGCCTGGTTCCCAAGAGCAGACTGTACCCCCAACCCCAGCATCCTCACCACTGTAACCTCATAATAGCTACACTGAATTGCTATTTTAAAGGAATAACAAGGCCTGTTACTTGTCAGGCCTACTACCTGCAGCATAGACTACCCTCACTAGTACCCAAGGTGTCACCTTGTGAGGGTATTGGCAGCAAGCTGAAATGTGTGGCAGCCAATTAACAGTCAAGTGGAGAGGAAACAGAGGTTATAAACCAGAAAACTAGAAGCCCTTATCATGTCATGGCAAAAGATTTAGTGAAATCAAAAATGTCCCAACTTAGAAGGTAGAATATGTTGTCTCCTGAAGCTAAAAAACTCTATGTGAAATAGCTGACAAGAGCCAAGAGACAGTATACCACTATTTTCAGAAAGGTTTTATGAGTGGTGAACTCTGGAAGGAATTAGCTGTTTTATAGGTAGAATAGATAAAAGTCCAGAAATAAAGGCCTTGTAAGACTAGACAAACCAATGGTTTCTATACCCCAAGTTATAAGAGATAACTCTAAACGGTGCTTTGAACCAAGAGCATGGCAGACTTTTTAACAAGTCAGACAATAAATACTTTAGGCATTGTAGGCCATCCAATCTGTGTTACAATGAGTTCTCTGGTTGTAGCATGAAGGTAAGCAAGCACAGATGACGCATATGTGAAGTGTAGCTGTGTTCTAATAAAACTTTATTTACAGACAATGAAATTTCAATTTCATATAATTTTGATGTGTCAAAGAATGTTTTTCTCTCAATGATTAAAAAAATTTAAAAATCCTTAGTTTTTAAGACACACAGAAACAGGCAGCAGTATGCAGACTCCTGCCTTGGCTTTCAAAGCTCTCCCAAATGAGGGAGCTAGTGCAACATGAAAATCAGACTGAAGGTGCTGCCTTCCCACTCAAGCCCATTAGTTCAATGGCTTCAAGGCAGCTCCTAATGAGCTGAGAAAGGGGCACCAAGCAAGGAAAAAAAATGAAACCAAACAAGCTACAGAAGTACTCTAGAAAACCATTTTGGCCATTATCAGTGGCACAGGGACCACCACACCCCCACACCCCTGCAGGCGGTGGGCGGTTAAGAAAGCCCACAGGTTAGAAATGGCAAATCCAGCATCACCCTGGCTCTGCAGAGCACCCAACCACTCCAGTCCCCAAACTTTGGGCCTTTTAGGAGCTGGGTCTCAGAGCTCCACCCTCCCCACCCAGTCTGTGGAAAAATTGTCTCATATGAAACTTAGGAACCTGGTCACACTGCAGGTGTGGTGAGCAGCAGGGGATCACAGTTCACTGCTTATGTCCTGCCTAACCCTGACCCCGACTTCATGGAAAAACTGTCTCGTATGAAACCAGCCCCTGGTGCCAAAAAGGTTGAGGACTGCTGCCCTAAAACATTACTTTGAGCAATTCTGTGAAAAACAGATACTTCTACTGCATTCAAATGATATTTTAGGTCTACTGTTTCACCCACTTAGTCTACCCCAACGAATATGTTCCCCAAAGACATATATAACTTCTCAGAATTATTTATAAGAGAAAAACTGACAACAATTAAAGTAGTTAAATATAATGGACCAGTGGAGTGTGATTAAAGGTAATGGATGGAAAGTATTAATATGGAAAATTCATCATGAAATATTAAAAATTTAAAAATATAGCTATAAAGGAATAAGTGCATTAGAGTCCTCTTTTTTATATCATCATACATAGAAACGGAAAATGTTCCACTGAACACTTCTCAAAGCTGTCAGGTACACGCATGAGTGGGATTCCCCAATGTTGCTGCGTCTCCTCCCCTACAACGTGAGCTCTGTGAGGGCAGGCCTGACCATGCTACTCCTGTCACACCTGGCTTTTAGTCAACTGCTTACCATAGAGCACCCGCTCAATAAACAGACGTAAGTAGATGAACACAAACTGCATGGAAAATGAACGTTCCACATTAAATACTGCCAGTATCTTCATTAATTTGGAATACCCAGGAAAAAAATGCTTTCCAGTGAATTTATGATTAACCAAAAATAACCTGCTTTAAAGTGGCCTCTTTCTCTAAGTGTTTAGCCCCCTTCCCACAGTCACACATGAGGAAGGCGTAAGAAACTACATCTCATCTTTTTCTAAAGAGGATAGAGGCACAGAGCAGAGAGAGTAAGGAGGCTGTGTCTGGCTCCCACTCTCACAGCCATTGCAGTACATTGAGCTCTATAGAGATAGAGCCAGAGCAAGTGAGAGCCAGACGAGCCCTGGGCGACTCTGTGCCTCACTGAGGAAAAATGACTAAACATGGGCAAAGGAGATCCTAAGAAGCCGAGGGGCAAAATGTCATCATATGTATTCTTTGTGCAAACTTGTCGGGAGGAGCACAAGAAGAAGCAGCACCCCAATGCTTCAGTCAACTTCTCAGAGTTTTCTAAGAAATGCTCAGAGGTGGAAGACCATGTCTGCTAAAGAGAAAGAAAAATTTGAAGATATGGCAAAGGTAGATAAGGCCCGTTATGAAAAAGAAATGAAAACCTATATACCTCCTAAAGGGGAAACCAAAAAGAAGTTCAAGAATCCCAATGCACCCAAGAGGCATCCTTCGGCCTTTTTCTTGTTCTAATCTGAGTATCGCCCCAAAACCAAAGGAGAACATCTCAGCCTATGCACTGGTGATGCTGCAAAGAAGCTGGGAGAGATGTGGAATAACATTGCTGCGGATGACAAGCAGCCTTATGAAAAGAAGGCTGCAAAGCTGAAGGAAAAATACGAAAAGGTAAGTGTCGTTTGGCTTGGTCTGATGATGGACAGGGGTATGCCAGTTGTTGAATGATGGTACTTGATACCTCATCTTAATTTCCTATTTTCTTACAGATTTTCTGAAAGTTTGAGGTGTAGTAGTTTTTTAGTGTGTAACAGCTACATTAAGTATCCACTGACTTAGGTCCTTTTTCATTATTCAAAGAATATGGAGGACCAAATAAATTGTTATTAGATTCAAAGGTCATATATTTAAGTTTATGTTGATATTCCACAGTATTTCCAAATTGATCAAAATTTTGGTTAGTCACTTTGAGTCAAAATAGTTTTTAAATGGTCAGGCATATAATATGAAAATGTTTTTTCATAAACATACCTTGAAATATTTGTTATCTTCCCTTTAGATGCTAAAAAAAAATCACAGCATCACTAAGTTAAATTTTAAGTTTGCCAATTTCTGTAATACATTAAGATGAAGGAAATCTATAACTCTTGTACTTAATTTTTAGCTTGTTTAGTCATTCCAAAAAAAAAAAACTATTTCTAAATGTTTAACCTACTTGCTACTTGCATGTTCACAGGCAAGTTCCTTTTTTTTTTTTTTTTTTTTTAAGCAGAATGTTCTGTGGATCAGGGTCTGACTATATAAACCTGTAGAATGCTTTTTTGCATTCAGAAGGTGGCAGTGTCTACCCTTTAATCAAAGTCCCTACGTTCTAGTTTTAATAAACTAGAGTTAGAATGTGGTACTTAATTGTACCTCAGTGAGCCATAACTTTGCAAATATTAGACCATACCATTTAATGATTTATAGGTTGCTATAATTACAGTGATTCCATAGTATTTTAATGTACATATCTTGACATTCTAGTTATTTCTGGAGTTGAGTGGATCTACATATATGTGATATTTCAGTGTAACTAGTATCTTAGGTTTTTTTTATATAATTTTATCATGTTACTTCTCTTTCTCTGCTTAACAATTTTTTTCTTTTCTACCATTTTTCTCCTCCCTTTATTTTGGAAGGATATTGCTGCATACCGAGCTAAAGGAAAGCCTGATGCAGCGAAAAAGGGAGTCGTCAAGGCTGAAGAAAGAAGGAAGGTGAAGAGGAAGAGCAGGAAGATGATGAATAAGTTGGTTCTAGCGCAGTTTTTTTTTCCTTGTCTGTAAAGCATTTACCCCCACTCCCCCCATACACGACTCACTCTTTTTAAAGAAAAAAATTGAAATGTAAGACTATGTAAGATTTGTTTTTAAACTATGCAGTGTCTTTTTTTGTACAGTTAACACACTACTGAATGTGTCTTTAGACAGCCCTGTCCTGGTGGTATTTTCAGTAGCCACTAACCTTGCCTGAACAGTTTGGGGTTGTAAATTGGCATCAAATTTAAAGCAGGTTCTTGTTGATGCACAGCACAAATTAGTTATCTATGGGATGGTAGTTTTTTCATCTTTACTTATCTCTGATGCAGCTTGTACAAAATAATCGTTCTGTTAACTGAATACCACTCTGTAATTGCAGAAAAAAGTTGGAGCTGTTTTGTTGACATTCTGAATACTTCTAAGTAAATACAATTTTTTTTATTAGTAAAAATAAATAAATAGATAAAGCAAGAGTATAATGGTAGTTTCAGGGATAAGTCGTGCAGTGCACAAATCTTAAAACATGAACATACTCAAACTCATACTACTATAGTACTATCGCTAGTACTATAACTAGATATTTATCTCTGTGGCACTTTCATAGTTTCCCCTTGTCTGGGATTTATATTTTGCTAAATCGTTAGAGGACTTTAGAAAAAAATTCTGTATTATAAATGCCTAGGTGAGTTAATTATTTTATGCATTTCCACCCATGCGTGCTTAAAAAGCTGCTCTTGGCAGCTGAGCCATGAATGGGTCTTTGACCTGAGCACAGTTAATGAGCGGCTGACCTTCCGAGACATGTTGCTGTCGGGTCTCTGCCCTGGGCTCATTGTCACTGTTCATGGGACACTCATCGGTGTGTGCACGGAGTATTGAAATGCAGTTGGAACTCATATGCTCAAGCCAACCCATTGCTTTCAGAATCTGCAAAAGCAAGGCAGAAGTAAGGCCTGGCCTACAAGTACGGGAACTTGGACTTTTTTTGTCCCCTCATAGTCCCCAGATTTGATGAAGAGTGCCCTGCTGACCCCACATTTTCTTTCTTCATAGATTACATTATTTTCCCTTTTAACAAGATTGTTTTCAGTGGGTTTGCCCGTGGGCACACTTGTAACCAGGTTTCTTAAAAAAATTAAACCTTGATTGGGTAGCTGTGGGGTCTAAGCTGGCAGCCTTCAAATCTTGTTCCTCAAAGTTATATTAAAAGTTGTATTAGAAGCTGCTGCTTTACAGACTGGGATACAAATCTGAAAGTCTCGATGAGAAATTTGAAGGCCAGCTGTGATAGTTTCTTACTCTATCATATTTGTGTCCAAAACAGAAAGTAAAATAATGGTTTAATTTGGATGGTTTTTATTTCTTTTGCTTCCACTTGAGGCAGTTAAGCAGGCTAAGAGTTTCTAGGCTGACCTGACTGTTGCCTGTCTGTGTTGCAGACTGCTCCAGTATACATTTGTGGGGGACATATTTATGGTTCCTGATGATCCTCTGGGAAGAAGTGGACCTCGATTAGAAGAATTTCTCCGGAAGGAAGTCATTCTTAGGTATTTCCCTTTCCACGCTGTCTTGTATTTAAACAGTTATTTCAGGTAGGGTGTGGCGGCTCCTGTGTTCCCAGCACTTTGGGAAGCTGAGGCAGAGGAGGATTGCAGGAGTCCAGGAGTTTGAGATCATCCAGGCAACATAGACCCCATCTCTACAAAAACAACAACAAAATTGGCTGGTCATTATCGTGAGTCCTAACTACTCAGGAGGCTAAAGGCAGGGGGATTGCTTCAGTCCGAGTTCAAGGCTGCTCCAAGCTATGATTTTTTTGACTCTTGTAAAAAAAAAAAAAAAAAAAGAAATTGCAACTAAGCTATTTGTGTCTTAGTGCAGATGCTGTCATTAAGACTGAAAATGGCCGTACCCATACTCAGTGGGCAGGGCGCTGGCCATAGACACCAAGGCTGGCAGGTTCGAACCAGGCCTGGGTCAGCTAAGACAACAATGACAACTGCAACACCAACAACAAAAAAAAAAAAGCCAGGCATTGTGGCGGGCCCCTGCAGTCCCAGCTACTTGGGAGGCTGAGGCAAGAGAGTCACTTAAGCCCAAGTATTTGAGGTTGCTGTGAGCTGTGACACTACGGCACTCTACCCAGGGAGACAGCTTGAGACTCTGTTTCAAAAAAAGAAAGAAAAAAAACTAAAAATGACACTTTAAATTTTTTTTCTCATCCTTAGATTTGCTGCTAGTGTAATGTATGTGGAAACCAATCAAGAAAGCACTCCACATTTATAATTGGGTCCTTTTGGTTTTAATCCTAGGAGAGAATAGGGAGCCAAACTTTTTTTATGGGTCTAAAAAGACAAAGAAAATTTTCTCAGTGGTGGTCACTTATTAGCAAATGCCTCTTGGATTCATTGTGTAAGTGTAACTGGCTTTTCTAAATTCATTTACTTTGAATACAGCGTGCTTATATTAATTATTCAGGAATCACTACTTGAGGGAATTGACAGTTACTTTCTACCTTCCCTGAATGGAAAGGCCAGTATTCCATATTTATCTGAAATGGATTTGATAGTTCAGGTTTTCTTGTTACAGTTTGGGCTTGTTTGTGGTTAAGACACCTTGCCAGTGGTCTTTTCTCTTCAGAGTTCAGGTAACACTGTTCACTGAAGTTTCCTACCTAAGGGCAGATCACAAAACCTGTGACGGGCATTTCCTCTTTTTTAGAACTACAGCTGCACTTCTGTTTGTTTCCCAGCCGCTATTTGCATGGAGATGCTGGGGGATGGGGGTCTGTAGACTGAGGGGAAAGCTCTCTTGGCTTTTCAAGGCAGTGAAACTTTCTAAACTTCCAGCTGGTCTCTGTACTAGGAGCCCTTTGGGGGACGTCTAGGGAGGTGCTGGGGAGGGAGGTTCACACACTGGTGTCTTCTATCCAGGACACCACCACAGTTTTAGCTCCGAGGTCTTGAGAATTGTTCTCTTCTGAGCCTTTGGTCTCACTACACAGATGAGGACTTACAGTTCCCACATGTCACCCTGAACATTCTGGACACCTCCCGGACATCAGCCCAGCCCATTTTCCTCCCACGCAGCTACCCTAGGAACCCTTTGCTGGGCTCCTCAGGCCTGTATGTGAGCCTTGGGTCCTGGGGCAGACTCACTAGGAGGAGAGTCCCTACTGGGTCCATGAGCAGCCTGGTGGTCAGCCCCGCCTGCCCTTTTTTCTCTCACCTAGAGGCTCTTTTACAGAGGTGTTAACTGATTTGTTAATAATTGAGTAATCACTTTTCTCACAGAGGGATTTAACTTTTAAAGTTAGTTGAGCTTTTGGTTAGGAAAACTCTTGGGCAAGACTCATTTCTCAGCTGCAGGCCGGAGTCCAGTAGGAAGGTTTGGACGCCCCCTGCCCAATGCCCTCGCAATGTAGATAAGCGTTATGGCACTAGTACCTCTTCAGACTTTGGTGGGGAAGAGAAATCCATGAATCAGGTTGTTACCTATCTGCCTGAAGGAGCTCCTTGTTCTACTACATAAGAATCTTCAGGATAATCAATAGGTAACTTTTCTTTTGAGACAGGATCTTACTTTGTTGCCCACACTGGAGTGCAGTTGTGTTCTAGTAGCTCTCTGCAACCTCAGACTCCTCAGGCCCCTGCCTCCTGATGAGTACCTGGGACTACGCGTGGATCACCACGCTCTGCTCATGTTTTAAATTTTTTGTAGAGACTGCTCCTACTATGAGGTTCAGCCTGTTCCTAAACTCTTGGCCTCAAGCAATCCTCCCATCTTGGCCTCCCAAAGTGTGTGCCTATAATGTGCCCGTCTGGGGTGGGTCCCTTTTTCTGATTTCTGTCAGCCTAGGCCTTTTGCAGAATCAGAATCAATCTCCAGAAGAGTGAGACCCAGTGTATCTTTTGAAAGCTCCAGTGCACTCTGGTGTAGAACCAAGCAGCTGGATGGACTCAGTCTTCATAGCAGCACGCAGAAGGGAAGAGCCTCCTCTCCCTGCTGTGATCCGTCTAGGGTGGCGTTGGTGGAACCCTTGCAGGCTCCTCTGGACAGCTGACACCCTTACCTCTGCTGCAGTCTTGCTTCTTGCTTTGGAAGCCAAAAGCAGAGTCTTGAGCCTCAAGGCCAACAGATTTTTTTTTTTTTTTTGAGAAAGAGTCTCTTGTCACCCTGAATAGAGTGCTATGGTATCGTAGCTCACAGCAACCTCAAACTCCTGGGCTCAAGTGATTCTCTTGCCTCAGCGTCCTAAGTAGCTGGGACTACAGGTGCCCACCACAAACACATAGCTATTTTTAGAGATGAGTTCTCACTCTTGCTTAGGCTGGCCTCCCAACTCCTGAGCTCAGGCAGTCCACCCGCCTCAGCCTCCCAGAGTGCTGGGATTATAGGCTTGGGCCACTTGCACCCAGCCCAACAGGAGATATTTTGGAAGGGTTTTTATTTACCTTATAACCCGGCTCATTAAGACTTGCTTCCATTCACAGAGGCATGCAGCCCCTTCTCAATGCCCTGCCAAATGTGGGTATGTTTGACCCCAGCTTCAGAGTCCCTGGCACCCAGCCAACCAGCTCCAGCCACCAGCCTCCCGCCCGGATTCAGGGTGCCCCTCCAAGCCACTGGCTTCCTCAGCAGCCCCACTTCTCACTCCTGCCGAACCTTCCCAGTATCCAGCAGAATCTGTCCTTGCCAGCACAGAGGTCTTCTGCGGAGACCAACGAGCTGAGGGAAGCCCTCCTGAAGATCTTCCCCGACTCAGAGCAGAGACTGAAAATTGATCAGATTTTGGTGGCCCATCCATACATGAAAGATCTGAACGCACTCTCTGCCATGGTGTTGGACTAAAGCCCATGCTGAGAGGCTGGAGCTCAGGGCCACCAATCTGACTCACGCTGGGCCTAGGCCTGGGCCTGATGGGAACTAACATAATGTGAAGAGACTCACTTCCCAGTGTAAACGCTGTAGTATTGTATAGAAAAAAAATGTTTTGTGTACAAAAATATCAGAGTTTTCGAGACCAGCTTTTTTCTATATATAAATTATGCTGCTATTACAGATTTAACATTTTCTGTAAAAGGAAAGTCTACATTTTCTGCCTGTTCAGAACTGTTTAATAGCAGTTATTCTTGGGTGTATTTACATTTTTATGTTTTTTAAACTATTTTCCTTAAAGCTGAAAATATTGACAAATGCATATGGTTAGTCTTTATAAATAAAAAAGAGCTGCTTTCTTAAGGAAAGCAAGATCTCTTAAAGTATATTTTCTTGAGATGAATATATCATGTCACTAACATGAGGTGTGCTCACCCCTTCCAGCCTCCTCTGCCCTCACCCCGAGTTAGAGTCAGGACTTGGTTCTGTGGGTCTCCTGTTGGGGCCATTGCAGGAGTGACCAGTGGTGCCACCAGGTGGCGCCTTGTGCCCTGTGAATAACCAGGGCGGAGTCAGCTCAGAACACCTGTGCTGGGGAAGGGCCTCGGGCTCCTCTGGACTCCCCCCTCCTTCCCCTTCCACCCTACAGAGGAGGAACAAAGGCCAGAGTGCTCACTGCCTGGACACGCCCACAACCACAGCTTTGGGGTGGCCAGACAGGGACCAGACCCCAACCAGTGCCTCCACTGGGCTGAGGTCTCCACAGAGACTTGAATCTAGAAGTCCCATCAGAGCCTCAGAAGACCAGGGCACAGTCTTAATGAAGAGCCCATTACTGTGGTCATCTTGGGTCCACATCCTGGGGAGACGCCCCTATAGATTTGTACAGCTTTGCCAAAAAGTGATTTTCTTTTCTCAAGAATGACCCAAGCCAATAAATAGCATTAGTAGCTTCCGTGCAGTCCCAGAGCCCTGGGTTTATTCTCCTGTGCTTGTGTCCTGAGCAGCCTCCTGTGTGTCCTCCTCAGGATTCGTGTCTCAGTGTTGTCTGTTTTCAGTGTTGCCTGAGTTCTGTGTTGTGAAGCTCTCCTGGGTAGTTAATTCTCAGCAGCTTTACTACCATCTGGACCTTAAAGGGCTCTGCCTTTTATGCCTGTGCTCTCCCCGGCGGCTCACAGTCGGTCTCCCGTCTGCCCCAGGGACAGCGTCTGAGCTCCTGGCGCTGGTGCTGGTTTGTAGTGGTGCAGGGACTGGGAGGCATCCTGAGTGCTCCCGCCAGGCACCTTTCCTCTTGGTGGTGTTTAATTCCTGCATCCCTCAGGATAAATTTAGGGCCCTCTGGGTGGCCAGACTTGTACCTCAGATGTGTTTCTCTCAGATGCCTTGATGCACCTAACGTGGAACTGGTCATCCCCTGTCACCTGGGAGCCATGTGCCCAGGCACCCTGCCATGGAAGGAGAGGTAGAGTTCAAGCAAGCCAGGAAGGTGGCCTTGACCGCCCTGCACCTCAGCTTCTCAGCACAGCAGAGGAGTGAGGACCGGCTGCCTCGCAGTGGCCCCGACCTTCTGGTTCCAAGTTCAGTCCAGCAGCTTTGCCAGGCCAGTGTTTCTCCTCATTTCAGTGAAGAGACCCTGGCAACTCACCCTGACTGTCCAGGTCGGGTCGTGGGTCTGCCCGGAAGGGAGCTGGCCTACAGGAACACCAGTGTGCTAAGGGGTCTTGGGTTTTCTAAGCTGTAGGAGCGATGTGAGCCTTGGCCTGTGAGTTCTGCAAAGCTTTGTCTGTAGTGTTGTCTCTGAGATGCACCTGCCCTTGCCCTGCCCAGGCTGTGGGAGGGAGGAGTACAGAAGAGCATTAATTTCACAAATTACAACAAAACAACTCACAATTTTTTTCTGAAACTCATCAAATTTAGTTAAATTCACTACTTAAAAAATTATTAAATCGTTTAAAAAGGCCTCCACTACCTGTTATTCTGGGCACTGGGTGGCGTTTTGCTGCTTAGGACCCACAGCTGGTCCACTCTGCACAGGGCGCTGCAGCCGTAGGTTTGGTGATAGTGATGCTTCCCTGTCTTGTAACTCCTTCCAGCTTGCCTGGGGTAGCTTTGCATCCCAAGTTTTGTGACCTTCGCATGGTGTAGCTGGCAGGGCCTGTCACCCACATTCAACAGATGAGGTGTCTGCTGCTGAGAGAGGCTGTCCAGGGTGGAAAGTAGCTGTGGAGCTAGATGATCTCCTGCCACCTCCTTAGGCCCCAGGCTGCTACCTGGGCCTTTCTGTCAAGCAGTTGCAGTCTGAGGCCACCAGGCGAAGGGGTTAGAAGGCACCTCAGCCAGCTGGAGTGAGGGCAGCATGGGGCAGGCTCAGCTGTGTGACTGGGACTCAGCTGGGTGTGGCCTTTGAGAGCAGTGAGGGAAAGAGGGTGTCCAGGCTTCGGCAGCTTGCTGTGGTACTTGTGGAAAGACAGCAGCTGCTCCAGACAGTGCCCTGAGCCTGCTCCCACCCCTCCCTCGACCCCAGGCTGCCACGCCCAGCCCTCCACAGAGCTTCCTTGCTCCCCCTTCCCTCGGCCCACATGGCTGAGTCACTCTGGCTCCCTCCATCCTTGACCTGCCTCTCCAGCACCCCCTGCATACTTCAGCTCCTCTGGATCAGAGTAACCAGATGTCCCCTAAGAATCTTGTCCGTCCCTTGTAATGCTTCCCACTCCACTCTGTGAACCTGCCACTCACCCTCTTCGTGGGAGTAGTCTAGGAAAGGCCCTGGGGACCCCCAGCTGTGGGTTCCAAGAATCGTCCTCAGCCCTGATGACAGCAAGGTCAGTTGCTATAGCACGTGACCCATTGGCCTGTTGCCCTTTTTTCTGAGCGTTGCCCTTCTAGGTGCTTTTCTTTCTTTTTTGTCCCTTTTGCTTATAGGCCAGTCCTAAACACTTTTTCAGCAGGTAGTTCCCAAACGGCTAACCTATGGGGTGAGGGTCAGGGTTAGGGTTACATGGGGCCAGGTAGAGGGGCAGCCCTGGATTCGAATGCAGATTACACGTCTACCCCAGCTCTGGAGCAAGCTCAGCATGCTTCTGGGTGATGCCTGTGCAGGGACCATTGACCACACTTTGAAACTTCACTCCTTCTTAGGGATCTTACTGTCCCCTAACCCGTGGCAGTGACTTCTGATCCCGCCCTTCAGGCGTGCCCTTGCTCGCTCTACCTGGAAGCCTTGTGGGATCCTCAGATGCCCATATGTTCTATTTGCAGACTGTGTGTGTGGCCCCTTCCCCTTCCCACCACCCTCCATGGGTTTCCCTGCTCTGCCTCTTAGCTGTTCTCTCACAGCCTCCCCCTGGGCGGCAGGCTCCAACCGGACAGTCCCCTCCCCAATCCCCTCCGCCTCCCAGACAGCACAGCACTGCCAGGTTCCTCTTCCAGAAACATTTCTGGCCACCCTCCTCCTGTCCAGCGATACACGGTAGTGGTTGGCCAGGCACCAGGTTCAGACCCCTGGGCTTAGTACCCATGGCTGTCTGCTTCCCAACCGTACTGGAGTGTCCACTGTATGTGTCCCTAAAAAGTGCCCCTGCAGCCACACAGGTTTTCTCTGCCACCCATGGGCCCCGCCTACATGTGTACTGTCTGTTAGGAAAGCCCTCTCCCCAGTGGCTTCCCTCTGCAAAGGCCCAGCCAAGGCCTCCTGTGCCTAGTGCCTCCAACAACAAGTGCACTCGTGTTCCGTGATCCCATAGCACTTCATTCTGGCTTCTGGTGCCTGCCGGCCGCTCTGGCAGGTGTCCCTGCAGCTGGTAGTGTACTGTGTCTCCCCTCCGTCTAGACTGTGAGCTCCTTGCGGGCAGGGACCGTCTGTGTTCACTCTGTGTTTCCCATGGCACCTGCCCAGTGCCTTGCACTTGATAGGTGCTCAATAAATGTCTGCTCCACTGAACTGGAGGACGGTGCCTTCTTGACTGCGGCATCTGGCAGCAGGACCCAGTGGAGGCCAGGAAACCCGTATCCTGCTGCGGGGGCCCAGCGGGGTGGGGTGACTGCCATGCTCACTGCATTCTCCCTTCTGTGAGGGTGCAGCACACACCATCCCGGACAGACTGGGGCCTGGCATTGCAAACTCCTGCTTCCCGGCCTAGGGCAGGAACAGGGCCCGCAGCACGCCAGTCTGAGTTGTTCCTGGGGATTTTCTCCCTGGCAGTGGGAGCCGTGGGATATGACAGGCCCAGATAGGTTAGAGGCCACTTGCTGCCACCGGGGAGGCAGGCAAAGGGCAGAACATGAGATTCCTGGCAAGATGCATTCCACCTGTTGTCGGGGAACCCCATCCTCAGAAGTCAGCACACTTCCCTTTTTCGATTAAGCTAGTTCAAATTGGATTTGCTTTCCTTGAAATCAGCAGTTTGAGTAAAACATGTATCACTACCCTTAGCAACGACTTGCAGACGGAATGGTAGAGATTCTTCTTCGGTTTAGGAAGGTCCCAAAGAATTGTGCAGACAGAACTGAGGGATATCGCCCCAGGCAAAGACTGGTATTACAGCCTGCAGTTTCTGAGGGACCTGAAACACCCTCTGGGCCCCTCAGAAGAGACCCCTCCCCGCCCAGCAAGCCCCTTCCTGCTGCTGCTCTTCCTTCCCAGCAGCCTGTCTCCCCGCAGGCTGTTGTTTCCAGCCTGATACTGGTCACGTCTCTGCTCTGTTCCCTAGTTGGGCAGAAGCCTGCTGATTCATTTGGAGTTTGACCTTACTGTACACGTCGGTTTCCTCATCTAAAATAGGCATAATAAAATAATGCTTCCCACTGTAAGGGTGCTGTGAGCAATATGTGTTCACCCCTGTGAGGTGCAGAGACCACACCTGGCCCACAGCCCCATTCCGTGACCATCAGCCCTGAGCCAGCCTCTTCCCCATCCTTCCAGGTCACACCACACGTCCACAGGCCAGAGGCCAGAGATCTCTCCTCCAGTGCTCAGGTGACCTCATAATATGCTCCTCTGCCCCTGCAAGCCACCAAGAGAGTGTGGACTGGGAGCAGAGCACTGGGTCAGTGCCCATACCCGCCGCTGCTCAGCCATGGGAGGCTCAAGGCGGCCTGTTCCCTTCAAAAGGCTGGTGCCCAGGAAGGTCCCCGGTGACTCTGAGGGGTGGGGGGAGGCTGCCGGCAGGAGGAAAGGTAATGGTTGAGCCCTCATCGCGTGTATGCCAGACCTAGTTTTGTCTCATTTAATCACAACAGTCCTTGGAGGGGGTGCTGTTACCTCCATTTTGTAAAAGAGGAAATTGGGGTACAAAGATTCTAAGGAACTTGCCATGCTCAGAGCTAGCAGGTCCTAGATTCAGGATTCGAATTCCTGTGGGCCATTCCACCTCCCCCAAAAGCAAAGTTCCCTCAGAGGTGACTTAGCAGCCAGGACGGTGCCTACGATGGAGCCCTCTGCACACCCTGGGTGGAAAGCACTGAGGTCCAGAGGGGGCTGGGGTCAGACCTGTCAGCCACAGTGCAAAGGTGAACTGTGGAAGGAGGTGCCTCCTGCCTCCTGGCGGGGGGTGGGGGGGGACCTGCATCTAGTCCTGCTCCTGCAGGGGGGATGCCAAAAGCTCATTTTTGAAGAGGATAAGTACCCCAGCGCTGCAGAGCTGTCAGGAGGAGCCGGCCTGCCCTGCAGCTGCCTCCAGGTCATCAGAGGAACACAGATCAGTAGGAGGCTCCGTGAGTTTTGCAAACCTAAAGCGGCCTTTTGCACAACTCAAGTTTCCAGTCCCCTGTGGTGCCGGGCTGGAGCCATTCACCAGCAGAAGTACCCACAGCCGGGGCTGGAGCTGGACACCTAGAGCTCAGGGCTTCTTGAATCAGCCCCCTCCAGTCCCTCCGCTCCCAGTCACGGACTCTTAACTGCAGACCCCAGCCTTTGTGGCTTTCCTCACCCGTCCCCCATCCCTCTAGGGGCCCAGCTTGGCCCCACAGCCTGAAACCCAGTCTGAGGTCAGGTCTGGGCAGGCCCTGCCCTCCTGCCTCCCTGTTCCTATTGAGAGGAGGAGGCGGCCTCCCCTGAAAAGAATGTGCCTGTCTGCCCGCCTGTCTGGCTCCAGGATCAGTCTAAGGTTTCAGTCACCAAAAAAGGCAGCAGGAAGGAGGGGGCCTCCCGCAGCTGGCCCCCAGGCGCTACAGACACTGTTTTGCTCACATGACTTCCCCAAACCAGGGTGTTCGGAGGCCAGGAGGCCCCTCCCCATTTGCCTGCTCCTCAGGAGGGCAGGGTACCCACATGTACTCCTGCGGCCAGGCAGAGGGGCTAAGGCCCTGCTGGTGAGCAGCAGAGGCAGGACAGAACCCAGGCCCCAGCCCCTCTGGATGCCTCCAGCCCCTCTGTCCACCACTGTCCTTAAGCAGCTACTATGTCAGGGGATGGTGTTGGGGGGAGGAAGAAGACCGCCCAAGGGGACCTGTGCCCAGCAGCCCCTGGGTGTCACCCTGCTCTTGACACTCCACTCCGTGGGCTCTTCACCTGTCCTGGGAGTGATGCGTTGCCCTCAGAGCTGCTGGTTTCAGTCCTGCCTGTGAGTTAGACTCCCCAGAGGGAGCAATTTTATAGTGCTCATGCCCAGGCCGCACCCCAGATCCAGGAGAATAGAATCTCGGACCTCCCAGGCAACCCCACTGTGCCCTCAGGTTGAGGACCACCACCCCACTGCGGAGTGGTTGTAACCAGCACTGAATTCTAAGACATGGCCTGGCCACAATTAGGAAGGCACTTCGAGGCTGAGAGGCTCCACATTTTGACTGAGGAAAATCTGCATCATGGGCAGGGCCCTGAAGACCAGCCCCAGCATGAAATGACAAAGACCCCATTCCTTCTCCCAGCACCTCCCCAGGCTGAAGACCCAGGCCACACGGTTTGTTCCTCCGCAGGGAATCCCTGTCCCAGCCAGAACTGCTCACTCTCTTCTTATTTGAATCTGTTTTGGAGCAGCCCAAGCAGCGGGTGAGAATGGTTATCCTACCTCACAGGTGAGTAAACTGAGGAAAGCAGGGACATCCTTTGATCAGCAGAGCCTAGAGTTGACCCTGCATCTCCACTCTGAGAGAGCAGCCCTCTGTCCCTCCACTGAATGGCTCAGGAAACCTGGGCAGCCACTCTCTCCCTCACTGAGCAGAGCAAACCCCTCTTCGTGCCTTCTGAATACTGAGTATCTGGGAGTGTAACCAAGGGTGGAGGGGATTAGCTGGGCAGGGCAGGCTGGGATACTCGTGCTTCTGATGAGAGAACAGCTCATGGAAAAGAAGGCCTTGGTGGACAGCTCTCAAGGAACTCAAAAGTTTCTTGGGCCTGAAATGGTCAGGGGAGAGGGCGTGGCTGTGTGTGTCTGAAAGGCTATGTTCTGCCTCTGGCCCTGGGGTGGGAGGCTGGCAGGGTACATTCTGCTCTGGAAAAGCCCTTCGTGAGCCTGTGTCCCTGCACCTCAGGACAAGTACGACTCTCAGAATAGGAGGGCAGGCTGAGTTTCCAGCTCACTCAGCACCACCCCTGCAGTGTGTGGAGGGGTGGCAGGGTAGAGACGGGCCTCCTCCACGATGTGGCCCTTGCAGTGGAGCTCCCATGGGTCTGTTCTCGGAGGCCCAGCCCATCTGCAGCACGTGGGGGTCCAGGAGTGGCTCGAGTGGCACGTGGTGCCTGGTACCTGGCCAGGGCTCAGTCTTCTGAAGCCCTCACCAAGGGTTGTCTCTGAAAACCCACAGGCTGTCTGTGCCTCTGGCCTCTGTTGGCATTTCCCTGGAGGGCATGACCGAGGGTCAAGTCAGTCCTTCTGTCTGTGACTGAACAGTTCATGTCCCTGGACAGCAGGAGAATTCAGCTGCTTCCTCAGAGAAAAAGGCAAGCTGGCTTTTCTGATGGACAAAGATTCATTCCTGATCATGCAGGGGTCCTCAACTTTTTAAACAGGGGGCCAGTTCACTGTCCCTCAGAGGATTGAAGGGCCAGACTACAGGCCCCGGGACCAGTCGGCTGCTAAGCAGGACAGACAGCGGTAGCAAAAACACCCAGCAGGCCGGATAAATGTCCTAGGTGGGCTGCATGTGACCCGGAGGCCGTAGTTTGAGGACGCCTAAGTCTTAACATGTAACTTCTCCTGGAGGGAATCCCTTAACTACTGGAGCCTCAGTTTCTCCTCCCTGTGTGCACTTGGTCACCCCTGCTTTGCAAGATAATACAGGCAGTCCCCAAGTTACAAACATCTGACTGATCTATAATTCGCACTTAGGAACACAGGCTATCTCAGTAATAGGTAAAAGTGCCTGTTCCAACTTACATACAAATTCAGCATACTTAAAAGCAAACCTACAGAACCTATCTCATTTGTAACCCAGGGACTCCCTGTGCTGTGGTCAGTTGGCATCTGCTTTTGTGAATGTTTCTGAAGTGTGCTAGACAAACGGATGGACACACAGACAAGCACACACACATCCCAGACCTCCAGCTCTCGGAGGACACCGGACACTGCATCACCAGGACCCAGAAGAGGAAGAGAACATTTCAGCTCCCAGATCCCTGCTCTGGTCCCCTCAGTACCACTTCCCTCCAGAGGAACTACAACCTTGACTTCTAATGGGCTTTAAAAAGGCTTCTCTTGCCTTCTAATGGGGGCAAAGCAGGACTCTACTCTTAAGGAAAGTGGGCAGAGGCAAGGTCCCTGGGCGCCTGGGCAGGGGGACCCAGACTCCTGTGGCTGCGGAGGAATCCACGCCCACAGTCTGTGACGTGTTCAGACCATCAAGCCCCAGAGCTGGGGGGCCACCTGCCCTGGGCTCTGCCTCCCCCCCAGGGGGCATCCAGGAGGACCCTCCCAGAGCATCCACAGAGAACCAACCAGCTCTCAGAGAGAAAGAATGCTGTTTTCTTTGCTTTAAAAATTGTATGAAATTGGGCTCGGGGCTCGGCGCCTATAGCTCAACTGGCTAAGGCGCCAGCCACATACACCTAAGGTGGCGGGTTCGAATCCCCAGCCGGGACCCGCCAAACAACAATGACAGCTGCAACCAAAAAATAGCCAGGCGTTGTGGCGGGCGCCTGTGGTCCCAGCTACTTGGGAGGCGGAGGCAAGAGACTCGCTTGAGCCAAGGAGTTGGAGGTTGCTGTGAGCTGTAATGCCACGGCTCTCTACCCAAGGGGACAGCTTGAGGCTCTGTCTCAAAAAAAAAAAATTGTATGAAATTGCCAGAGCCATGTGCCCAGTTGGTGCATGAGAGAAAAGTAGCAAAAAAGAAGGTTCCGTTTCTTTAAAGTTGGAACAGATAGATAGTTGCCGTCCAGCTGGCCCACTGGCCAGGTCCTCCCCACAGTACTACCTCTGAGGAGGGCAGCCCTCGCCACTGGCCTCCCCTGGGTAATCACAGCCATCTATCTGAAGTAGACACTCTGTTTCAGCCCAGGAGCTGCAGCTGAGAGACACCAAGGGCACCTCCTCCCGCTACCCACAGCCTCCTTCTCTCAGGTAAGGACTTCACAGTCCGGGTCCAGCTCTGCTATGGACTCCCGTGCTCTCCTCCCTTCCCCTCTCTGGGTTTCAGAGTCCCATGATACAGGACATACATACATGAGACCCCACCTTGCTGCTGGGCTGGACGGCTGCGAGAGCCAAGCTGTGAGAGGAGAGCACTGTGAGCTGTAAGAGTGGGTTCTCCAGGGCCCGCTCCAAGCTGCCTCTTCCAGGATGTCTCCTGAGTAGCCCCCACCCTGAGTCCGTCCACCTCTGGTGTCTGCTTCCTGGGCTGTGCCTGAACACAGGCACAGGGAGCACATGGCCCTGAGCCACACAGCATGCTCTGCTCTCCTGGAGCTGTGGCTTTGGTCACGGACCTCACCAGCATCTCCACCTCACCTGGGGTGAGCGGACATGGGCAGTCAGCAAGCCTGCACCTCACACTTCTCCTGTATGTTTTTGCCAAGAAACTTTCTATTGCAAGAACAGGCATCCTCTCCACCTGGGTGAAACCACCAGCAAATTTGTCGGGAGCACCAAGACGTCTGCAGGAAGCCAGGCCTGGCATCAGGAGCTGGACGGCTGTCGCTGCTGTCCAGACACCCTCTCCATCTCTGCTGAGCCAAGCTCTACCCCACCCACTATTCTGGCTCCATCAGGTCTCACGGAGCCCTGGCCCCAAGGACTACACACCCCCCCCCTTGGATGCCTCTGAAGGCTCTTACAGCTCTAACCCCATTCCTGGAACCTCCTCTTCTCCTGCAGGGCAGAGAAAGCCAAGAGCAGGAAGAACAAGCTCAGGCTTCCTTAGAAAACAAAGCTACACACACATCTGTCCTGTGACCCAGCAAGTCCATTCCTGGGTTTTACCTAAGAGAAGAAAAACACGTGTCTCCAAAAGAAGACTGCACAGAATGTTTACGGTAGCCTCTCCCCAACAGCCAAAGCTGGAAGCAGGCACAGGACCCAGCAGGTAGGTGAATGAACCATCTAGCCCTGGACCGTCCTTGCAGTGGAATAGTCCTCAGCAGATGCTCAGACTAGTGCGTCCACACAGGACCCTCACACTGTGCAGGCAGATGCAGCCATGGGGACAGATCCACAGAGATTGTGTTGAGTTTAAGAAGCAGGACCGGCTCGGCGCCTATAGCTCAACCGGCTAAGGCGCCAGCCACGTACACCTAAGGTGGCGGGTTCGAATCCCCAGCCCGGACCCGCCAAACAACAATGATGGCTGCAACCAAAAAATAGCCGGGCGTTGTGGCGGGCGCCT
>CAUYTI010026610.1:0-22854 GCA_963575145.1 Galago senegalensis
AGAGGCTGAGGATGAGGGGCTCAGGCACCAAGTCCTGGCTGGTCCACACTGTGCACCAGATGGCTTTTTTTCCTTTGCTGTTTCATTTCAATCTCCACAAAACTGTCAGGAAGACACTACTCTCGTTTCTTATATGAGGAAATGTTATTTTTGGTTAATAACACATTCAGGCATGTGAGCAGAGAGGGCAAGGGAAGGCCCTCCTTATCTTTGCTTGTTGCATAACCATGGAATCTGCTGGGGTTGTTTTTTTTCCTTCTGTTTCTGCTTTTGTGTTTGACCTATCCTTACCTGATCTGTAGAAAAATGGTAAAGTTACACTGTGCTTTACCACCTTGGTGGCTTTTTATCCTTGACCTTATAATGTGTGCAGTTGGCATGTAGTTCCTACTGCTTTTTGGAAGCCTGAATGTAGATAGGATTTGTGGGTATCTCAAAAACACACAGTCTGATGTAATCTCACAGCATTAAACTTCAAAACCATTTGAAATAGTAAACCTCAGAGTTGGCATGTTTAGTTCCTAGCTAGTGAAGGAAAAGGAAAGAGAAGGAGTTTAAATCAAATGAAAAAGTTTCTTTGCTTGATCCAACTTTAATCAGACTCTTGAACTATCTCCTAAGCTCATCTGCATAATTATAAAATCTAGTTTTTGCAAAAATCTTGCTAAGTCTGTTTTGTAAGAACTCCCTACCCTCAACATCTGATCATGGTCCTCATCCACCACCACTCCCCAGGTGGTGTCTGGTCACCCTGGCCTAACTTCAGCAGGAAGGATGTTAGTTACCCTTGGCCAGAATCTCCATTAAGCCCTTATTCCTGATGTTTCCTCCTAATAATTTTCTGTTTCCCTGTCCCCTCCCACTACATGGCTATGAATTCCTCCTTGCCTTTGTTGTATGGAGAGCCCAGTCTCTCTACTCTACTACAAGACCCCATTGCTTGGTTCCCTACCCCATTGTGGTAGTCTTGAATAAAGTCTGCCTTACTGTGCTTTTTAACAAGTGTCATTAAATAATTTTTTCTTTAACAAAACCAACCAACTAACCAACGAATCAGAATGCATTTTTTTTTTTAAGTGGTAAGGTCAGATTTTATTAGACAGAAAGGTAGACAGAAGGAGTAAAAAAGCATCAGAGCTACTGGCAAAGGGGAAGACCTAAGTTGGAAGTCCAACACAGGCCCTTTGTCTAGGGCAGACTGTAGTTTGAGTTGGGACTATCGCTGGCTCTGGGGTAAACAACTTTTTGCCACCTTCCTTCCCTATGCTATAATAATTGTTACTAAAGAAATTCATCAGTGAAACTTTTCTTTTATTCAACTTTGTGTATAGACTTATGCCATTAAAAAATCAGAATTAGTCAATTGTAATAAAAGTCAAATATCTATAAGAAGTATAAGTCAGACAGTTACTAAATCATACAGCTGAAGTAATGTTTTATTTTCTTGATTCTTTCCTGAATTTTATTTTTTTTATTTATTACGTTTATTTTATTTTTTAATTTCAGATTAATATGAAGGTACAAATGTTTGTGTTTTTTAGGTAGAGTTCAAGTTGTTCACCCCTTCAACTCAGGGGTGTGCTGTATACCCTTACATTGTGCCCATTAGACGAGATCTTACCAATCACCTTCCTTCTTTCACCTCTCCTTTCCTTCTCTCCCTGAATTTAATTTTGTTTTTCTCTCATGTGGGAGTGTAGTTGGACCCCAAACTAATATGAAACCAATAGATAAACAACTACATTCTTGAGTTTTAAAACAAATAATTATCATTTAGAACAGAGAGTTAACTCAATTTTAAAGTTATTATTCAAAATCAGTATATTATTTACTGTATGAACACAATTTTGCACTTACTAAACAGAAAAATACCTTGTAGTTTATACTCTTCAATTTTACTGTTTTAAGTTCTGAATAGAAATGAAAACTCCAAGTAGTCACAGAGAATAACAGAGTAGAGAAAACTTGAGTTCTGCGTATTTGTCATTACCATATATCTCTATGCCATGATCATTTATGCTAAATCTACTGTTTCAACACAGAAATATTCAAATACTACAGGATTGGAGGCATAGTCTGTACCTGAAGTGAGCCTAAATGGTTCTGAATTGTGATGAACTTGACCCTGGAAGGAAGCAGTATAGCTACATCTGCTTGCTTTGGAATTATAGAATTGGTCTCTATTACTGGGTTGTCTGAATTAACTTTCACATAAAGGTGAGTAAGACATGGAACTAAACAACAAAAATTTACAATCTCATAGGAATACAGACCACATTTAAAAACATGATAGAAAGGCACTTACTTGAAGCTTACATACATATAGTTAAAACTCAGTAGTAACCAATCAATTGTTTAGAACTTGGTCCAATAGTAATTTTATTTGGTTTCATTTTTTTTTCTCTTCTTTCCTTCCCTCCTCTCCCCTCCCCTCCCCTCCTCTCCGCTTCCTTTCCCTTCCCTTCTCTTTCTTTCCAGGGAGGAATATTATATCACTGACATTGTTTAGAATTGCCAATGTGTGGAGGTAATAAAAAACAGTATTTTAATTGGCTTAATGTACTCTCTGATTACTTGCTCCCAGGGTGTAACTGCTCCTACTGCCTTCAGTTTTGGAAGGTCATTATTTGTGACTAGAAGAAAGGGATCAAAGTTGGGAATTTGTCATTTTCTGTATTCATTCATTTATGCATTCATTCACTCATTTGACAGGTTCTTACTGGGCACATGCTATGTGCCAGCCATTGCATTAGGTACCAGGAACCAAAAAGAAATGGGACTGAACCCCAAGGAATTGGCAATCCAGTAGGAAGTATAGGCAGAAAATCAACTGTTTAACAAGAGCAATAGGGATACAGCTGGGATAGATATGAAAAGCTGGGGAACAGGATGCCTAGCTTGGTTATAAGGGGCTCCCCAGAAGGGACGGTGCTGAAGGCGAGAACCAAGTATCTTTACACCTAAGCACCATGCCCAGGTGGACACTGTTGACCCAGTTCCATATCCTACTGATTTCACCAGAATACAACTTTGGCTCTCAAAAGGCCACCTAACGTTTTGGCCTCTTAGGTGGCCTAGCACTAGGACTCTTTTAATTAGGTTTTGGTCTTGTAACATCTCCTCTGTGCCTTCCCTTGTATTCTCTATTTACCAGGGAGGGCTCTCAGACCATGTTTCCTCAGGGCTGGCTGCTCTGGGGCTGCCTCCACAGCTTCCCCTTCACCAGTGACCAGGAAGAACCCCAGATCCAGCCCAGTCCAAAGGTCCCTGAACAGCCAGGACAGATGTCAGAAATTTTGTGTCATTAATATAGATATAACCTGATCTTGGTACTTATATTCAAGGTATTATAATATCATAGAATGAGAAACTGGGATACACTTTTCAAAATAATGAGAATTCCAAAAATCCGTTTAGTGTTCAAATCTTATATTTGACTTAGTTTGTTAAACTATCTTATTTTTGGAAAGAATACTTGAGAAAAAAGGCAATAGAATTTTTAAAAATAAAGTTGTAACATATTGTTAATAATCTCAGAAATAGTTTGCACCACATCATGTACATTTACAACATCCTTTCAGAGATTCTTTTGGCTGGGGCTAAAGCATTGAAAATAGCATCTGCAGGCTTGGCGCCTGTGGCTCAAGTGGCTAAGGCGCCAGCCATGTACACCCAAGGTGGCAGGTTCGAATCCAGCCCGGGCCTGCCAAACAACAATGATGGCTGCAACCAAAAAATAGCTGGGCTTTGTGGCGGGCGCCTGTGGTCCCAGCTACTTGGGAGGCTGAGGCAGGAGACTCGCTTGAGCCCAGGAGGTGGAGGTTGCTGTGAGCTGAGATGCCATGGCACTCTACCCAGGGGGACAGCTTCAGGCTCCTGTCTCAAAAAAAAAAAAAAAAAAGAAAAAAGAAAATAGCATCTGCATTCTGGCTGTTGACCTTTTATGTCCTGTTCAGAGTTCCATACAGAAGTTTATGGAAGTTCCTTCCATTTTTTTCTTGTAGATTTCATCAAATTTCTCATTTTGGGCCACTGTGAAGTGGTTTTTCCAATCTCCCACGGTTCCTAAAAGAGGGAAGCCCAGACAGGATTGTCACTCTCTTATTGAAAGACTTGGTGGCCCTGAGTAAAGCAGGGGAGTGCCCAGGCTGGGCCTGGCCTGATTCCTGACTCACCCAACTTCCCCTTCTGTGGTCACCTGTCTACCTGCAGCTCTCTGCTCTGAGATGTGCCCTTAAGGGGCTCCGTGCAAGAGGATGGGCTTCTAAATCAGTTCGACAACTGACCCACAGAAGCCGGTGACCTGGCCCCTCCTGTGGTATATTCACACGAGGAATTACTAGACAGACATAAAAGTGAATGAACTATAGAGTAGACACAAACGCGTAAAGGAATCATAGCACATTATGTTGAGCAGAAGACACCACATGCAAGAAGCACATAGTATGTGCTTCCATTTATGTGAAGTACAAGAACAGACAAAGTCAGTCTATAGTGACAGAAATTAGAACAGTGTTATCTTTGGGGATAGAAACTGACTGAAAGGGGATGAGAGAGAACTTTCTGAGGTGACAGAAATGTTTGATATCTCAATTGGGGTGCTGGTAGTATGGGTGCATACATTTATCGAGATTTGTTCACTTAAGAATTTTGGTGCTTAGATTACATCTCAATAAAAAAGAATGTGGAAAAAATATTGATGAGCTATTATTTTTAACCAAGCAGTAACTTAAAATAATTTTAAATAGAAGAACTGGCCTTCGTTCCACCAATGCCTCTTCTGGGAAATTATGCAATAGAAATAAAAGCATCAGGAAATGAGAACTTATGCACAAAGATGCTTACTGAAACATTATTCATAAAGACAAAAATTGAAAACAGCAACAACTGTCTACCAGGGGAACAGGTAGATGAATTATGATGCATCTGTACCTTGGTGTAATGTGGGGCCACAACAGTTAGTGAGGTATAGGAATGTACTGAGTATGAGGGGGGCTCCTTCATATTCTGGCAAGGGAAGGTGTAAACTGTGACCACATTTTATATTTTCGGGAGCAAACATTCATAATGGTATACACATGTGTAGGTTTGTGTTTGTATGAGCCTGAAGAAGAGCTTGTTGGAAGTTGGATATGTAGGGATCTCAAGAAGGGTGACCTGCCAAACTTCATCACTAATTATCTGAAGAGAAAAGAGATAGAATTATTTGATTTGCTTTATTAGTATGGAATGCTGTTGCAGATTGGAAAATGCAATGAAATAAAGTCAAAACATACAAAAAAGAAAAAAAGAGGAAGAAGACAAGATGTTACAAAGCAATATATACTCCATAGTTCCACTGGAGTGGAACTATTTCACTGGTGTGAAAAACAAAAATTTATGTTTATAAAACAGAGAGGGAAGAGACTTCCATCTTGTTGGCAGTTACTTCTTGGGACTGGAATTGGTAGAGAGAACATTTTAAAAAGGATAAATTTATGTATGTTTACTTTTTATCAATGAAGTTTGATTTTTAAATTAAAAATGATAAAAATGTTTTTTTCCTTAAAAATATTAGCCGGCCTATTGGAATTCCTCTTTACATAATTGGAACTAAGAAGTATTAAGAGGATGAGGCAATTCTCAGCAAGTAGTTGTAGTTGAAAATTATATTGTAGAGCAAGTTCAGACCACAGTCAAAGTGAGGTGATGAGTAGAAACTGAGCCAGCAGAAGCTATAATGTTGAAAGAAGTTATGGGCGAGAGGAAGCTGGTCAGTAGAGGAAGACACACATAAGAAACATGTGGAAAGCCTAATGTCCTAATGCTGAGGATGGGCATCCAGGGGCTCTGTGAGTTCCTAGTTACCCATGAGATTGCAGTTCCTTTCATCAAAGCTGCTTGCACTTGAGGGACTCTCTGTTCTGGGAAACCACATACCAGAGTAGTGCCCTAGAGAGCTCTCTTCTACAACAGGATCAAATCCCTGGCCTTACTGGAAACAGATATGTGTATGATGAGTAGTAGAAAGGTGTTGTCTTGGAATTAATAAAACCAAATATCATCTTCATAAGAGGCAGGCAAAATATTACGAGGCAAGCTGAGTATTTGATAAAGAGGCTTCACAAACCTTTTCTCATGAAGGGGGAAATGGACTGGTCCAGGATAGACTTGGGAATTGTAGAACGATTTATCATGGGATTTTCTTTCATTTTCTCAAATGATGTCTCCTGGACAATTTTATCTATCACTGTTTCATTCAGGCTCTTTCCCATGAACTGCATCACCTTCTGAATTTCGTGCTTTGGGTCCTGTGGTGAGGGTAATGGATTAGAATGGAGGAAAGTATCAGAAAGACATAGTTCAATTCTCTGGGACATCCCTCCTACAGCCTTGAAACAACTTTGGATTTTTCTGCACCTGGGTCTGACGTAGTTCTTATGAAGGGCCTTTACTCACTCTCTTTATGTCCTCGAAGAAGAGGAAGAGAACTTGGTATCTGTCTTTTATCTCCCACCATCCTTTCACATGGTCAAACCAGGAACCCCAGGCCACTGCAACAGACAGAGGATATAGAACAGTCCACTTAGAAGTCATATAGCACCTTCTGGGTGTTAGGGATTTTAGTTACCTAAAGTGTAGTGGAGAGAGAGAGAAACAAATTCTGTATCAGGTATGTCCTAAGGGTACTGAATTTAAGGGTTATATAGGTTGGGACAACCTTGGAGTTATTTGCTACTAAGGTGGCTTTGTGTTTGTTATTCCCTCATATTGGGACAGGGATACTCTTTGGCATGGGGGCAGCTCTGTGGGCCATGTGACCCAGAATAAAGGCTTTTGAATCAGGTGGAAGATGTTTGCTGAGGGCAGGGGGTGTGCACAGTGAAAGCAGCCAGTGTACTCTGCCCAGTCCCAATCTGTGGGAATCATACCCAATGCAGAACATGGCATTCTAGGGAATTGAAATGTTTTCCTAGCGTGAGCCTTGCTACAGTGAGAATGCAAGGGTATAAAGGATTTTCCTTTACCTTTTCCATTGATGAAGGTTTCAAAATACTCATCCCAGGTACCAGGGTCAGGAAGCATTTGATTCATCCTTTGGAAATGGTAGTAGGAAACCATACAGTCTTTAGCATTCCGAGCTACGTAAAGGAACTTTGGGTTAAGCAGAGAGATGAGTGAAAGATGGTATAAAACATGGATTTTTCACAGTTTCTTTAGCTTGAGCCATTCTTTTTTTTTGGCCATAGGAAACTCACCTTGTGACCTGTCTCTCAGATGCCTGTCCCTGCTTCTTTGCCTATCCTACTCTCTATTTTGAATTTGGTCCTATTAATTAGTTGATGAGCTTGACTCCTGGTTTCCCTTTTGGTATCGGGAGCAAAATCTTCCTCTAGAAATTGTGACCTGCCATACAACTAAGAAACTTCCTCCGGCATGCTGATGACCTTCTCATACCCTACTCTTAGGTTACCAGAGAAGTAGGAGAGCTTCATGGTTAAGAGTTTAGGCCATGGAGCAAGAAAATAGCTACAACACAGAGGAGAGAAGGCTGCTTCTCTGGTAACCTAAGAAGAGGGTATGAGAAGGTCATCAGCATGCAGTGGAAGTTTCTTAGTTGTATGGCAGGTCACAATTTCTAGAGGAAAATTTTGCTTCTGATACCAAAGGGGAAATCAGGAGTCAAGAAAGAATGATCTGGCCTGAATGTCAGTAGTGCTGTATTAGTCATGTCTGTTACATTCTGTATTTTGATGCTTTGACATCCTGGTTCCTTTGTGACTCCAGAGAGACTGCTCTTCCCATGGGTAGCTCATTCCTAGAGACAGTAACTATGCAAACTAACCAATCCTGAGCCCAGACCCCTAACTGCCTCCATCATCAGGCTCACCCTCTGGGTCTCTACTCACCTCCCTGGAACCCCCAGGGCCAGGTACCAGACATCCAGGCACAGCTGTTGTGCTCCAGAGCCTGCTGATGTGGTTAACATTGGCTGGTGGTCTATCTGTTCACCCTGCCTTACCCACTCCTTCCAGCAGAAACGTCAATAAAGGCTCTTGCTGTGTTTCCCCCACTCTCTCTGTCTCCTGACTCAGTGCTTCTGCACACAGGGCTCTGCAGTGGCCTGTGGGTATACAGGGCTTTCTTGTGACAGTCAATTCCACATCTACCTGTGTCATCGCACTTGATTAGAACAAGTTCAGAGGTTGAGAACCCTGCTCCTATAGGTGCTCACTCTGTCACCATCTGCCACATCCTAGTAGTGCCCATTCTCTTTTCTCCAACTTACCAAGATGTCAGGTGTCAATGAAAATTTTCAGAATGTTGATTTTTAAAAAGCCATCTAAATTCTTTAAACTTTTAAACCTCAAGTTGTCTTACACTTCATTGCTGTGTGTGATCATTTTATTAACCTTTCCTTTGCTCCCTTTCATATTTACCTCTCATCCCTCTTCCTGCCTTTCTCCCATTTTCCTCCCCAGTTCACTAATTCTCTCTTCAGTTGTATCTATTCTACATTTTAGTTTATTCTTGAATTTTTAATTTCAATGTACATTTTTTTCAGTTATAAAAATTTCATGTAATTATTTAATAGTTCTGTTCCTAAAAGCAGCGAGTCAGCCCTATACTTTACTTTTGATTTGGTCTTATTTTCTTTAAACAACATAAACATTCTTCTCTTATTTCTATGCCTGATAATTTTGTTATCCACCTCACTCTGCCTTACCCACTCCTTCTAGCAGAAACAGCAATAAAGGCTCTTGCTATGCTTTCCCCACTCCCTCTGCCTCCTGACCCAGTGCTTCTGCATGAATCTATGGTGGCCTGGGGGTGAAGTTCTTGAGGTCTGACTGCTGTTTTTTCTTTCTGAACACGCTTGTTCTTTTGTGTGTTTTGTAACACAGGATGTTGAGTTCAAGATGGAGCCCTGTGGGGCCTAAGTTGAAGCTGTGTCTCTTCAGGGGGTATGTGATGACCACCTCTTGCTAGTTCCTCAGCCTACAGTTTAGGTCAAGACAAAGAGATTCCCTTTGCTGCCTCCATCTGTCCATTGAGGATGTGGCCTTTCAGTCCCAGATTTGGGGCCATCACCTTTTTGCGTCCTTTTGCACTAGACATTGACCTTGTCCCTATGCAGCCATTAAAGCTCAAGTTGCTGGATCTTCCAGTTCATGACATCCCCCAGGAGAGCTCCAGTTTCAATTTGTCTCTCTGAGTTTCAGTTCCTTCTTCATTTTCAAAGTTTCCTCACTTTCTTCTGATCTCAGTTATGCATTGGAAAGGAAACTTGTGATGTGTTATACAGTCTTCCTCGGTGTTTTATACAAAAGGATTTCAGGGTATCTATCTGCCATTATTCTGGAAATGCAAGTTCCTATCCCCTCATCTGACTTTACAGAAATGACTGAAGTCATTTTATGTGAGTCTCTTCTCAGTTGTACTCTTGCCCTTCAGAAATACATCTTTCTTAGTGCTTCTTTCCCCTTAATCCTTCCCACTCCCAAGAAACAGGGCCCTACTTTCTCACCAAGGTTGCTAGCTCATTTTGTAACCTTGTCCCCTTTTACTCCACTGTCATGAGTCCCTCATTTATTCAGCACTTTTCTTTTTAGACAGAGTCTCACTATGTTGTCCTTGGTAGAGTGCTGTGATGTCACAGCTCGCAGCAACTCAAACTCTTGGGCTTAAGCAATTCTCTTGCCTCAGCCTTCCAAGTAGCTGGGACTACAGGTGCCTGCCACAATGCCCAGCTATGTTGCAGTTGTCATTGTTGTTTAGCTGGCCTGGGCCGGTTTCTAACCCACCAATCTTGGTGCATGTGGCCAGCACCATAACCACTGTGCTATGGGTGCCAAGCCTATTCAGCACTTTTCTAATGTCCTTTATGTGCCAGCAACATATTAGGTACTGGAGTACATATAAATAAAGTCACAGAATGAATAAAACAAGGAACCCAGAATCTACAAGAGGCTGAGGCTAGGGGCTCGCAAGAGCCTTGCTTCAACTGTTCATCTGTTTACCCTTTTGCACAATCATTAGGTTTTTTCTTCTGACTCTTCCCTCCCTAGTCTAGTATGTGAATCTTCCCCCAGCCTGTAGCCAAGGGCCACCAACCCCTTCCTTTTGTAGTCAGACTTGGTGAAGGAGCTGTGGGCACTCACTGCCTCCCATGTCTCTAGTTCCTGCCAGAAAGTCAGTGTGGCTGCTGCCTTCGTGTTTCATTTGAAACTGTTCAGGTGAATACCCCACTGAGTAGGACTTTACATCTTCTATGATTGCTCACACACTTCAGAGATAGTGGACAGGCAAACCCAATAATGGACATTCTGAGTCAGGGCCTGGAGGACTTATTCTCGGTGGGCTTCCTCTCCCTCCTGTCACTGGGGAGCTGGTGCTGTCTTACCTTGCAGTTGTTTTCCCAGAAAGATGGTGGCAGCAGCCTTGTGGGCAGGTGAGTCCTTAGTATCCGTGGAGAGGGCATCGCTTTGGCTTTTTCCACACCTTTAAAGTAATTCAAGAGGGAACATTTACATAGCACAGATGATATGTGGGAACCTTAGGGTCTGGGCTCTGTCCAGAATATCCCGTCTCAACCACCTAAGTTTCCCCTAGTCTCTTGATTTTCTTTTGGGATTTCACAATGAGCTTATTGATATGATCTTCATATCAATTTTGTAGCACCACACAGCTTGAAAGCTGGAAGGGAACTTAGAGTTCATCTACTCTGTCACTTTGAGGGTGAGGAGGCAGAAGCAGAGAATAGACAAGTGATGTCTCATGGAGGCAGCACCAGCCAGTACCAGAGAACAGGCCTGTCTTGCCTCCCTGCCAGCCAGAGCCAACCCCCATGTGCCTGCAGCAAGCTGTCCCATGTACCCAGCCTATTTGCAACCACTTGTTGCTATCCTGTGAATCCTAATTTCTACTCTCTTATTAAAAAAACTTACTGCACAAATCTTGCTTTGTGCAGTCACCATGTTAGATTGAGATTAAGAGAAAAAGCCGAAAAAGTAAAGACAACATGGACCTTCTCTCTGAGGAGCTCCCATTCTAGTGTAGGAATCAGAGGCTTCTGCAAATAGCATGGGGGGAGCTGGGGTGAGTTAATGCGGAGAAACAAAGGTGCCCCAGGGATCTGGAGTGAATTGATACTGTTAGGTGCACTCTGGAGTTTGGACTCTTGATGCATATTGGGTGGGTAAAAATCCCTCTTCAAGAATGGTCAAGAATGAGCTGGGCACAGTGGCTCACACCTGTAATCCCAGCACTCTGGGAGGCAGAGTGTGGGTGGATCCCTTGAGCTCAAGATTTCAAGATGAATCTGAGGAAGAGTGAGACCCTGTCTCTAATAAAAATAGAAAAACTAGTTGAGTGTTGTGCCTGTAGCCCCAGCTACTCAGGCTGAGAGAATATCTTGAGCCCAAGAGTTTGAGGTTGCTGTGAGCTATGATGCCATGGCACTCTACCCAGGGTGATAGAGTAAGACTGTTTAAAAAAAAAAAGAGGTCAGGAAGACTGAATGAATGGAGGAGAGTATTTCTAAAAATGGGAAATAAGAACTGATAATAAAATAGTATCTTCTTTTAAATGTACAACAACAAGGTATGTTCTGAAATGACCGTCCATAAGACCTCCCACTTCCCTGGTCTGGTGTAAGGTCTGCAGGTGAGCAAGTCTTTTGTCCTAAGCACATAATCCATGGACTTTTGAGCACTAAGAGCACTAAAGTGAACTGACAGAGGAGCCAGGCCTTTCCTGTCAGGGCCTGGTCTTCCAAAGATGGGAGTGGGAGAATCTGCAGAAAAGATGGCCCTCTATAGCAGTCAATGAAGGAGTACCATGGTCAAGTCTTGACTTTTAAAAAGCTTGATGCCAAGAATGTTACTCTGATTGCAAACTCTCCTTTCCCTACTATAAATTAGATTCTTGTGTGATCTTTAAGCCTTGTGCTTTGGTCACTCTTCTGAGCCTGAAGAATGGGGACACTTTCTGCCAGATCCCAGGAAAGAGGATGAAGATTGAGCCCTTCACCTGGGAGGGACCACCTGTACAGCTGAAGCTATTGTTACCAACACCTGGAAATGTTAGTGGCTCCAGAGCCTTCAAATGGTCACTGCTTTTGAGCAGCTCTGACTGAGTGAGTCTTCCTCTTGGAAAATTTGCGTGGCCTCCCATATGGCTGCTCACATTTGCTCCCTCTATCTATCTCTCTCTCTCTCTGTGTGCTCCCCAAGCTCTCTCTCTCTCTCTCTCTCTCTCTGTAGGAGGCTGGGGGTGGTGATGAATGAGGGAATATATCGGATTCTACTCATCTTTGATATTATCTGTTTTTTGTGTTGGGAATCCCCAATATTATTATTTTTTTAATCATGGTAAAATACATATAATTTAGAATTCACTTTCTCAACCATTTTAAGTATGCAGTTTAGTGGTATTAATTTAAGTACGTTCACATTTTATTGTGCAACTGTCCATCTCTAGTCATCTCCAGAACTTCATCATCTTCCCAAATGAAAACTCTTTCCCCATTAAACAACTTCACTTTCCCCTCCCCTAGCTCTTGGAAACCACCATTCTGTTCTCTCCATGTCTCTGAATTTGACTACTCTAGGTATTTCTTGTAAGTGGAATCAAATGGTGTTTGTCCTTTTGTATCTGACTTATGTCAGTTAGCACGATATTTTCAAAGTCCATCCGTGTTGCAGCATGTGTCAGAATCGCCTTCCTTTTAAGGCTAAATGATATTTCCTCATGTGTGTATACACATCTTGTTTATCATTCATCCATCAGCACACATGGGCTGTTTCCACTTTTTGGCTATTTCAGATAATGCTGTTATGAAGGTAGCTGTATAAATTTATGTCTGAGACCATATTTTCATTTCTTTTAGATGTATTCCCAGAAGTGGAATTGCTGGATCATAGGGTATCAATAGTTTTTTTTAAATAAAAAAGCATTTTGGTACTAAGAAGGAAAGTTGGAAAACCACTTTTTAAGGTTTTTAAAGTCCATGTTCTTTAGCAAGAACCACAAAGCCATTCCTCCTCTTGTCTCTTTCCTTAGCTTCCTCCTCATCTCCAACTCACACTCTGCCCTTCTATTTGCAGTGGACCTGCTGCTCTGGGCCCTTGAGCCATGTGCATGCATCTGCCTTCCTGTCTTCATCTCTGTGCACCTGGTTGGTCCCACACAGACACTTCCACTGCTGGTGACATGCAGCCTGGGGATTGTGAAGACCTCCCTGTTATCACAAACCTGCAGATTCTGATTAAAACACCACATACATCCTTTAAATGCATGACCAGGCTCATAAGAAAATAAGGGGAACTTCCAGGGCCCAAGTGAAGCGAGAACTTCAAGATGGACAGATAGGCAAAGGCTGTGCTCACAGCTGCCTTGAATGGGTTTGCTCATGCTGGGACCCCTAGTCCTCAGTTCAGTGACCCCTGCATGGGGAGGAGGCCAGTAGCCTAGGCTTTGTGACCCATGATGTAGAAACCCATGTATTAGCCTGAGAAACTCAGATGTTTGTGACTTCAGTGAAAGGGTGAGAGCAGAAAGTTTCACCCACTGACAAAGCGAGACAAGGTATTTCTTTTCTTTTCTTTTCTTTTTTTTTTTTTGAGATAGAGCCTAAAGCTTTCCCCCTGGGTAGAGTGCTGTGGCATCACAGCTCATAGCAACCTCCAACTCCTGGGCTCAAGCGAATCTCCTGCCTCAGCCTCCCAAGTAGCTGGGACCACAGGTGCCCACCACAATGCCTGGCTATTTTTTTTTTTTTGGTTGCAGCCATCATTGTTGTTTGGCAGCCCCGGCTAGATTTGAACCCGCCACCTTAGGTGTATGTGGCTGGTGCCTTAGCCATTTGAGCCACAGGCACCGAGCAGAGACAAGATATTTCTTTGTCTCTGCCTTGGCTGTCCATGCAGAAAAAATGGGCTTGCTTAGGAACTCATATCACAACACTGTCCTCATACTACCTGTATGGACTTGAAATCACACTACCTGCTTGTTCCAAAAATTAAACTAGTCTATCTTTGAAATGCTCCAGCACAGATACAAGATCAAGACCAGGAGAGAAAAAAGCTCATTATACATAATTACAAAACCAATGAGAAAATATGCTCCATGAGCAAGAGTTAGAAAAAAAAATACATGGGGGAATTAAACCCCTAAGGACCACAAGTATTGGAGGCTTTGATAGAAAATATAAATCACTATGTTGAAAATGTGCAAACAATAAAAGAGACAATTGAAAACTTGAGCAAGTGTTAGAAGAAACTACCAAAAGGACCAGGAAGGTTTATAAAGCTTCCAGAAGTGGAAATCCACACTCAATGGGGTTAAATAGCAGAACATAGAAGCTGGAGACTAGTTTCTTACTGTTGGGGAGCTTGCTGGAGAGATAGGCAGATACTCCACACCAATAACAAAAGCTTAGTCAGGTGTCACCCCCAGGAACTGATCTTTGGCTACATTCCCCTCTCCCTCACCCTGCCCAAGAGCATTTTATGGTAAGCTCTGAACAACATGCTCACTGATTAGCATTACACATAGCAGATTCTGCATTTCTCTCTTCTGTGGGACCATATTTTGTTGACAAGTAGATATGAAATCTTATGAGCAGCACCTGACCCATCGTGTAAATGCTTATTGGACTCTGTGGATCATTTCTTGATTTCACCTATAGCCAGTTCACACACAGTCTTTTCATACCTGTTCTTACTGGGTCACAGTTGTGATACCTTTGATGTGGAAGGGCTCTGTAGCTGGGGGCAGGTGGGTGGGAGGGTGGAAGGAGACCAGGAAGGGTTATCAAGTGCCCAGGGCATGAGCTCATCCATTGTCCAGTGATGCTGCCCACTCCAGAGCCTTCTCAGGGTGGATAGGAGCTTGACCAACACCCATGAGCCTATGTCCGCCACACTCTCCTCTCAAAGGTGCCCCTTACTTCTGTTGGCAGGATAATTTACTTTGAAATAAAAACACTGCATGGCTAAATTTTCACCCAGCCTTCTCTGTGTGGCTGGGAAGATCATAAAGCTTGAGACTGCTACCTCTTTGGACATAGGACACCTTGATTAACAATCTTGGTCTCTGTATGATGGGCTATCAGTTACCATCCTTTCAGACAATTCTACAGCTGCTGGAGTTGGCTTGAGAGAAGATCTATTCTGGTTTTGATGCTGACTTAGCCATTAGATCCTCCACTCCAGTGGTTCTCAACCTGTGGGTCATGACCCACAGGAACTGTATTAAAGGGTTGTGACATTACGAAGGTTGAGAACCACTGCTCTACTCCTTATGGTGAGGAATATCTCATTACATACCTCATTAGAAATCTTGGTTAGACTTTTCCTCTTTATTCCATCACCTTTTTTAGTCAGAGGGAAGACAATGGTGGCAGAGGCAAAATGTAGAAAAAAGATCAAACTCTGATCTTTTTTTTTCTTTTTTGAGACAGAATTTCACTTTTTTGGCCTTGGTGGAATGCAATGGCATCATCATAGCTACTGCAACCTCAAACTCTTGGGCTCAAGCAATCCTCCTGCCTCAGCCTCCCAAGTAGCTGGGTCTCAGGTGCCCATCACGTCTAGCTATTCTTTAGAGACAGGATCTGGCTCTTGCTCAGGCTGGTCTTGAACTCCTGAACTCCTCCTATCTTGGCCTCCCAGAGTGCTGGGATTATAAGTGTGAGTCACCGTACTGTGCCCAACCTCAAGTCTGGTCTTGGATGATCAGGGAACACATAGACTTCTGGGGCAAGGGATTTTCCTTGGAGAGGTGATTATAATCATGCCTAACACTTAGATCTTTAGTTTTCAACCTTTTTTTTAAATCTCATGGCAGTCTTGAACCTATAGTTAAACTTCTGTTAAAAAAACTTCATTATAATAAAAATTTATGATACTTAATTTAAGATAATCTTAAATTATGATAAAAAGAGTGGCAAAAAGAATATAATTACTGTGCTTAGAACTTATTTTGAAAATAATTTAAATAATGACCTTTAAACATTTTCATGGCACACCTAAGATCCTCTCATGGCACAGCTGTGTGCCATGGCATGTTGGTTGAAAATCACCAACTTAGATAATATCTACTAAGTGTCACAGCTTCAGACTTTTTATATATATTAAATTCATTTAATTTCTGCCGTAGTCCTTTGAGTTAGGCACTAATTAAAATTCTATTGACACTTGGCAGCTAAGGAGACTGTAACACAGAGAGGGTAAGTAACTTGCTGCAGGTCATGGAGTGAGTGATGGAGTCGAGATTTAAGCCCTGGTCATTCTTAACCATCATATTTTCCTGCTGCTGGAGGGGCAGAAGCCCAGATGACACACACAGAATGCCAGATCCTGACTGCACACAGAGTAGGGGTTGCAGCTAAGCAAGCTGAAGGTGTCCTATGTATGGGGCTAGACCCCCACATAAAATCCAGAGGAAAGCAGGGGAGAAAGAGGCAGAGGTAGTGACTATCTGCCCAGGTCCAGAGGAGCCAGATGGGCTGGCAGGGAGGATCATAAGGAAAAACAAAGCACCTCCAGGCAATCCTGACTTGCAGACACCACTCATCCAGCACACAAGTATCTGTGTGCATCAGATCAGCAACTTCCTATCTGAAGGCATTTGTAGGGACCTCTGTCAAGAGTTGCTTTAAGTCTGTCTTCATCCTAGAGTTGCATTGACTATAGTTTCATAGCTCCAGCTACCTGTGTTCCCCATTTTCTGTTACGTAGATCTCTGCAATGCTGAGACTTAGGGAAGTAGCCCTTCCCCTTATCCTTGTTTCAGAAACTATGTCCAGCAGCTGCTAACTATGTCCAGCAGCTGCTAGTTATGTAGAATAGCTTCTTTTACCTTCTGGTTACCTTTTATGGGATGAAGAGAAAAACTTCCAGGTTGAACATTACCAGAAATAGGCTTTTCTACTGAACAGAAATCATTGGCTCCAAATGCATTTGTGTGTGTGTGTGTGTATGTGTATGCATTGTGTGTATGTGCATGTGTATGTGTACATGTGTGTTTGTGTGTATATGCATGTGTATGAGTGCATATATGTGCATATACATGTGTATTGATGTGTGTATGTGTGCCTGTATGCATGTATATGTATGTGTATGGGTATATGTGTGCATGTATGTGTATATGTGTGTGCACGTGTACGTATGTGTGTATATATGCATGTGCATATGTGTATGTGTGTGCATGTGTGTATATGTGCATATGTGCATGTGTGTGCATGAATGTGTATAAGTATGTGCATATGTGTATGTGCATGTATGTGTGCCCGCATGTGTGTATGTGTGTGTATGTGTCTATGTGTGTGTGTGCATGAGAGAGTGTGTGTGAATTACCAGGTACAGGTACTCCCCTGGCTGCACTGTGTTTTTGTGGAGGTGGGATGTGGGGAGAAGAGGGGTTTGAATTGCTTATGGGTTTTCTTCTTTGCGTGTTCTACATGGCACATGACCAGAGGGAGGGTTTAAGAAGAAAATAAAGCAGGATCTGATTGCATCACATAACCGTCTTACTTGGTGATTCATTTTGGAAAATAGTCTTAGATAATATGTATACAAAAGAGGAGGAGACGATAAAAGGAGAACACATTTGGCAATAGTAATGAGTGAGAGAGAGAGAGCTAGAGAGAGAGAGGAGAAGAGATGGAGAAACTGGAGAGACACAGGAGGAATAGATGGAGCTGCTCTCACCGGAGGGCTGGGGCGGCCGAGCCCACTCAATGAAGGGGTGGCGGTGCTGGATGAGGGCTCGCCTACACTTCTCCACGTCCCCATTCTGTTCAATCATGTCCACGATTTCCTGTATCCACGTTGTCCCTGAGGTCCAGAAGGGAGGGATAAGAAGCAGAAATCTATTAGATAGTGCCCCCCATGTCCCGAGTAAATGAAGGGGACACAGCCTGGTGTTGGCTTTGCCTCCCTCAGGGCAGGATCTTGTTAGTCATGAGTGATGGACTGAAAGGAGTTTGGATCCCTGGGGTCAAGCACAGGCAAGGAGTGGCCCACCCAAGAGCAGTGCATGGCAGCAAGGCTACAAGCTTCATGCGGGTCCGGGGAGAAGCCCAGGGGGCCAGGCACCTGAGCATGAAGCCCCACTATGGAATGATGGGAAGGGACATGTTTCCTAAGGGGAATTCCAACTAAGTGAGGGTCCATGCTGGCTCTGCAGGTTGTAGTCACCTGATTTAGGGTAGGTGCAGATGAGGAGATCATCTGGCTTGGCCTCAAAGCTCTGAATGTGGCTCCAGTTGCCCACAGTTGCAGTCTGCAGGAGGATCCCTGCCACCTCACTCAGTTGTGTCTGTTTCCCCAACTCTGTGCTCAGGGCCATAGTATCGTGGAATTATGAGAATAATTCCTACAGGAAGAGAATAGAGAGACTTTAGAAACACTGTGGTAAGATACACATAACGTAAAATTGACCATTTCAACCCTTGATAAATGTACAGTTCACAGGCACTAAGTGCATGCATGTTGCCAAGCAACCATCACCACCATACATCTCTAGAGCTTTCCATCTTCCCGAACTGAAACTCTGTGCCCATCAAACACTAGCTCTCTTTCTAGCCCCTGGCAATCGCTATTGTACTTTCTGTCTCTGTGGACTCTACATATCTTACATAAGTGGCATCATATAGTATTTGTCCTTTTGTGAATGGCTTAGTTTACTTAGTTTAATATCTCTATGGTTCACCTCACTATACCAGGTGACAAGGTTTCCTTCCTTTTTAAGACAGCAATAGTCCATTGTGTGTATGTACCGCATTTTGTTGGTACCATATTCATCCATGGATAGAACCTTTTGCCTGTTGTGAATAAGGCTGTTATGAATGTGGGTGTAGAAATAGATCTTTGAGTTACTGCCTTCAGTTCTGTTGGTATATATCCAGATGTGAAATTGCTAGATCTGGTAATTCTGCATTTAATGTTTTGAGTAATTGCCATGCCATTTTCCATAGTAGCTGTACCATTTTATGTTTCCCATGAGTAGTGACTGTGGGTTCCAATTTTTCTAACTTGTTATCAACCCTTGTTTGTGCTAATGCCATCTTAGTGGGTGGAGGTGATACCTCATTGTGGTTTTGACATGTATTTCCCTAATGACTAATGATGTTGAACACCTTCCAATGTGCTTATTTGCCACTTTTTTTGAGAAATATCTAATCAAGTCCTTTGCCTATTTTTGCAATTTTTGTTGTTGTTGTATTGAGAGAAGATATTTATTTATTTACTTTTTAGATGAAGTCTCACTCTATTGCCCTCATTCTATTGCGTCATAGCTCACAGCAACCTCAAACTCTTGGGCTCAAGTGATCCTCTTACTTCAGCCTCCCAAGTAGCTGGGACTACAGATGTCCACCACAGTGCCCAGCTAGTTTTTCTATTTTTAGTAGAGATGGGGTCTTGCTCTTGCTTAGGCTGGTCTAACTACTGAGCTCAAGCAATTCACCTGCCTCAGCCTCCCAGAGTGGTAGGATTACAGGCATGAACCACTGTATCTGGTCAGAGAGAACACTTCTAAAAGACAAAAGAGGGAGCCAGAGAAGTTGGACTATCACTCAAGAATAATTGGCTATTGGGGTTCCAGGAGACATTTATTACTACTGTTAATAATAATACTTAACATTTGTTGAGCAGTTCAGTTTGCTATGGCTGGGCTAAGTGCCTTATGTACATTAACTCATTTGTAGCCGTTGCATATCAATGCCAATTTGGTACCCAATGAACACCAATGGGGGCCTTAGAATAAATATAGTGCTACAATTCTGTGGGAAAAAAACATGTTTTACATATCGTTGTACAAGTAACTAACATTTTAATCACATTCTCTACATGTTCTTTTTATCATATTTTCTTCTTCTGATGTGTAGCTGGGACAGATGTACTTGCTGCACTCAATGCAAGCAAATGCCTTCATATATTTCCTGTCTCTCCCATGGGACAAAGGGAGCAGTGACTTTTGGGGGGTAAGTTTTTCACTGCTTGTCTCATAACTCTTCCTTTTAGTTTGGTACGAACCACTCCTCTTGTCACTGCGCCTTGTCCTTGATTGCACTCGTGTCCACAAAGATTCCTTGCCATTGTATGTTTTTTGTGGAGACCATGCACAGTTTGGGCGTGCCTCCTATGTTCCCCTCACAGAGCTGTTGTGCCAAATATTTCAAAAAGTATTTTCTTCCAGATTGTTTCTATGAATGAAGTTGCAACCAGTGCCTATGTATTTGCTGAAAAACTTAGATACGAATTATATACTGTAATGTCAATGATGTTGAAGAAAATTGCAGGGGCCAATGCTGAGTTCTTCAGAGAATATGCTCTCAAGCACTTGTTAAGTGCATCAACACCTGTTTCAGTAGCATTATAAAAGTGGTTTCCATCAGAGCTGTTATCCACCACCTTCATTTCTTCATGCTGTGTGGAAGGTACTATAATTATCTCTCCCGTCTTTGGAATGTAACTTACGAGAGAAGACAAGTCTTACTGCACCAGATGGAGAGTTTTTCATCAATGCTGGCCTCAGTTCTAGAGGTGAATCCCTTTGTCACTGCAAATAGTACCAACTGCAGCTATATTCTTTTGAAGCAATACTAAAGCCAGGGGGATGGAAGTAAAATTTCTGTCCATGATAATATTTCATCTGGGCTGATCCAAATGACAGTTCTGAACTGATTTTGTTACAGTCTCGGAGCCACCTGTTATAATTTCTTGGAAGGGTCTCTGATTTCCCAGCATATGGCTCTGCTGGAAAACAGTTTGTGAAAAAGTCACCCAAAAGATTCATTGTAATCCTATACTGCCCAGGTTTAGTTGATACATAACATCTGAATGGACATCAATTCCTTGTTGATAGTGACAGACTCATGAGGATTATAGTTAAGTGAGAGCTTATTTATAACCATATTCCAAGGCTCTTGAACTAGAGCAAACTTACATGTTGTCTGTGAGCTTCATGTATTGGCACATCATCAAAACTAGTCGGAGTCGCTATCCGTGTTCTGAAAACATAGTAGAGTAAACTAGAGAATTCTCCTCACTGAAAAGATCTCAGATGTTGTCTTGATTTTCCTGGTCTACACCACAATTTAGAAGAATTCAAATTAGTCTTGAAATTTCTTCTATGAAATTACCAGAATTTTAGATGAATATGTCCTTAGATAACTCTTTGAATAGATATAGCTTCTGGTTTGCGAGCTGATAATTACATCCACAGTTTCATTATCAATAAATAGTGGACCAATATCCAACACCAACATTGAATCAGCAATAAAAAAACTGCCAATAAAAAAAGTCCCAGACCAGACAGTTTCACATCCGCATTTTACCAAACCTACAAAGAAGAGCTTATACTCATACTGCAGAAATTATTCTTTAACATTGAAAAGGAAGAAATCCTCCTTAACTTGTTCTATGAAGGCAATATCACCTTGATACCAAAGCCAGGAACCATAGGTTAATATCCCTTGTGAATGTAATACAGAAATTCTAAATAAAACCTTAGTAAACTGAACCCAGTTGCATATCAAATAAATAATTCATCATGACCAAGTGGGCTTCATCCCAGAGATGCAAGATGGTTCAACATATGCAAATCTGTAAGTGTAATCCACCATGTAAATAGATGCAAAACCAAAGACCTTTCAATAGACATGGAAAAAGCATTCGACAAAATTCAGCAACCTTTTGTGATAAGAATGCCTAACAAGGGGGATTCTGGGAAGATGGCCGACTGGTAGCAACCTGGGTCAGAGGCTCTTGAGCAAAGGAGGAAAAACTGGTTGGAATCAGAATCTATGAAGCCAAAGACGGGGAGCTGAGCCCAGAAAGAAGTCCGGCAAGCTATAAATCCAAAGAAGATCATTTAAGAACATAAAATACAGGTACAAATCGGGCCCCAGAACTGCTTACTAGAGCCGCCCCCCTCCTGCGGGTGGCAGGCGGCCGCAGAGAAGCCCCCTGCGCCAGGCAGCCACAGAAGTACTTGCTAGTTTAGCGCACCCCTGCCAGTGGTGTCGGGCGAGTCCCCTACTCCGGGAGGGCCAAGAACTGCTTGCTAGAGCCGTGCACCCCACAGGCGACAGAGAAGCACCCTGCCCCAGAGCTCTGGGCAGGCCCAGAACTGATTGCTAGAGCCGCAAGCTTCCGGCTGGTGGCGGGTCGCCGGAGCGGAGTTCCCCTGCTCCGGGCAGCCACAGAAGTACTTGCTAGAGCTTAGCGCAACCCCGCCGGTGGCGGCAGAGGAGTCCCCCACTCTGGGAGGTCTGAGAACTGCTTACCAGAACCGTGCACTCCATTGGCGGCAGAGAGGCACCCTGCACTAGGGCTCTGGGCAGGTCTAGAACTGGTTGCTAGAACCACAAGCTTCCCGCGGGCGGCGGGTCGCAGGAGCGGAGTTCCCCTACTCCAGGCAGCCATAGAGGTACTTGCTAGAGTTTAGCGCACCCCCGCCGGTGGTGACAGACGAGTCCCCCACTCCGGGAGGGCCTCGAACTGCCTGCTAGAGTCGTGCAGCCCACTGGTGACAGTGAAGCACCCTGCCCCAGAGCTCTGGGCAGGTCCAGAACTGATTCCTAGAGCCGCAAGCTTCCGGCTGGTGGCGGGTCGCCCGAGCAAAGTTCCCCTGCTCCAGGCAGCCACAGAAGTACTTGCTAGAGCTTAGTGCAACCCCGCGGTGGCGGTGGAGGAGTCCCCCACTCCGGGAGGGCCGAGAACTGCTTACCAGAACCGCGCACTCCATTGGCGGCAGAGAGGCATCCTGCACCAGGGCTCTGGGCAGATCCAGAACTGGTTGCTAGAGCCGTAAGCTTCCCGCCGATGGCGGGTCGCCGGAGCAGAGTTCCCCTGCTCCAGG
>CAUYTI010026612.1:0-30190 GCA_963575145.1 Galago senegalensis
GTCCCAGCTACTTGGGAGGCGGAGGCAAGAGACTCGCTTGAGCCCAGGAGTTGGAGGTTGCTGTGAGCTGTAATGCCACGGCACTCTACCCAGGGGACAGCTTGAGGCTCTGTCTCAAAAAAAAAAAAAAAAAGAAAGAAAGAAAATTGGCCAGGCATTTTGGCATGCACCCGTGGTCCCAGCTACCCGGGAGGCTGAGGCAGGAACATCACTTGAGCCCAGGAGTTTGAGGTTTCTGTGAGCTATGACAATGCCCCTGGGCATTAGAGGGAGACCTTGTCTCAAACAAAAACAAAAAAATGTTAATTAATGTCATGTGCTACTCTAGGACAGATAGGACACACATATTTGGAAAGGGTGCAACAGAATGATTACAATTAAGAGGGGTCAGTCTGGGTAGTCTTTCTGCAGGTGGTAAGATGTTACTTGGCTCTTGAATAAGGTAATAAGCATATATTAATGGAGAAGGGAAGGACATTTCAAATGGATAGATCGCCATAAACCCGGGAGGAGGCAAATTATAAATTCTGGACAGCGGCTGGGCGCAGTGGCTCACACCTTTCATCCTAGCATTCTGGGAGGCTGAGGCAGATGAATAGCTTGAGCTTGGGAGTTTGAGACCAGCCTGAGCAAGATCGAGACCCTGTCTCTACTAAAAATAGAAAAACTAATGGAGCATCCTGGTGGACATCTGTAGTCCCAGCTATTTGGGAGGCTGAGGCAAGAGGACTGCTTGAGCTAAGAGTTTGAGGTTGCTGTAAAGTAGGATGATACCACCATGGTACTCTACTCAGAGTGACAGAGTGAGACTCTGTCTCCAAAAAAAAAAAAATTCTGGGAGTAATTTCTAAGTACTTTGTTTATGCATGTTCCCAAACTATTGTTAGAGCCTTCTAGCTGCACACATTGCTATGGCTGCAGTGCGTATAACCTACAGGTTACATATTTTGGTTTAGTCGGTGGTTCTTATGGGAATTCTTCAAATGTGCTCAGCAATAGACGTGTGAACTTTGGATTCATCCAGGCCCTGACCCCTTCCTTTCCTGTGCACTGGGCAGTGTTTTCTAGCTCTTCTTTTATAATCAGGTAAAAGGAAATTCCTTACATGTGCATTCTCCTAAATTGCTAGAGCCTTTCTTAACAGCGGTGCAAATCTTCTCTGTAAAGCTCTTAATCAGATCTCATGAATGATTAGCCCAAATGTGTTTTCGGTTTCTAAAGTTAACCATCCTTGAGGGCCAAGAGTGACTATGAAAAAGGGGAACTTATGCTTGTTCCCTGTTTTGACATCTAGTTTAGTTTGCAGAGCAAAAGTGATTGGACACAGAATGAAATCCAGAGTTTGGGAGTTTATTTTCCAAAAGAGTTGTTGTAGCTGTAGTCTTCTTATCTTCACACATACCTGACAGTTGTCCCAGCAGTGACACAGGGGATGAAATGGAGAGTGTGACAGCACCACTGGCAGCCTGAGGAAAAGCACACAGGGGCAACCTGTCCCTCAGCTTCCTGAAGCAATTTTGGTAAGTGAGGCCCCCAAAGAGAATTTTTGTAAGGGACATAATACCCTTTATATCTTTGTTCTTTTTTTGAGACAGAGTCTAACTCTGGACCCGGCATGGTGACTCACACCTGTAATGCTAGCACTCTGGGAGGCCAAGGCTGGAGAATTGCCTGAGCTCAGGAGTTCAAGGCCAACCTGAGCAAGTACAAGCCCCCATCTCTAAAAATAGCCAAGTGTTATGGCAGGCGCCTATAGTTCCACCTACTTGGGAGGATAAGGGAAGAGGATTGCTTAAGCCCAAGAGTTTGAGGTTGATATGAACTATGATGGCTCAGCACTCTACCAAGGGTGACAGAACGTGACTGTCTGGGGAATAAAAAGTCTCACTCAGTCGCCCAGGCTAGAGTCCCATGGCACTAGCCTAGCTCATAGCAACCTCCTGCCTTAGCACCCTGGATAGCTAGTACTACAGATGCCTACCACAATGCCCAGCCAATTTTTTTTTTTTTTTGTATTTTTAGTACAGACAGAGTCACACTCTTGCTTAGGCTGGTCCCCAACTCCTGAGTTCAAGGGATCCTCCTGCCTCAGCCTCCCAGAGTGCTAGATGTCAGCCACTGTGCCCAGCCCTTTATATCATTCTTTTAAATAAATAATTCAGCCATAAGCTCAGGAACCCACACCCTGTCTGAGCCCTGCTATAGCTTGCTTAGTCAGTATGGAACCCTGGGTCTCTCCAGGTGGTATCTTCTCCTTGGCTTCAGGGCAATAGATTTCCTTTGCCCAGCAACACTCTGTGAGGGGTGCCCTCGACTACCCAGTAGCAGCCAACTTACTCATGGGGACCTATCAGGAAGCAGCTTGTCACCAGCTGCCCAGTACACTTGGGGGAAAAAAATGGCTCCTATATTCACACAGATAATTTGGGTTGATAGGAACAGCATCAGAGGAAGAGAATGGTGTCACCAAATCAATACTTGTGCTTCACAAATTAATGTCTTGGCTCGGCTCCGAGTTTATATTCAGGAGGACACTACTCCCAGATAAGACTAAATAGAAAAGACATCTTGCTCCCAACAAAAGCAAATTCCTTTTTCTTAATGAGTTGTCAACTAGAGACTTGATATATTAAAGAAAATCCATTGAGAACATCTACTGACTGTGAATTTTGTATTTGTTACAGCACACCTCTAGGAAATAATGTGGGTAAGCTGAGGGAGAGGATTTGCATGCCTGGCAGGAATGAATCTTTCTACACCCATGCTCATAGCAGTATTATTCACCATAGCCAGAAGGCAGAAGCAACCCAAGTGTCCATCAACAAATTAATGGTAGACAAAACGTGGTAGATACGTACAGCAAAATGTTATTCAGCCTTACAAAGGAGGGAATTTCTGACACATGATACAACATGGATACAACTTGACAACATTATGCTAAGTGAAATATAACAGTTACAGAAAGACAAAGATTATATGATTCCATTAAATGAAGTACTTAGCCAAGTACTAGGTCAAGTTTACAGAGATAAAAAGTAGAATGGTGGTTGTGAAGGGCTGGAGGATAGGAGGTAATGAGAAATTACTGTTTAATTACAGATTTTCAGTTTGGGAAGATGGAAATTTTCTGGAGATGGAATACGGTGATGGTTACATACTAAGGTGAATGTCTCTAATACCACTGAATTGTACACTTTTGGTGGCTAAAATGATAAATTTATGTTATGTATACTTTGCCACAATAGGACAAGAAAAAGAATAGGTCTTTTACCCATCAACTGGAGATCACAATAGGTTACAACAGTGTGGGCTCTAAGGAGATTTCTTAGAAATATTCCGTACAGTAGAAACTATTTTAACCCTGATTGAGTTTACTTTTGAACATAAATTCATAATCATAGAGGCTGACACAATGATTATGCATCAATCAGTCATGCAAAACAAAACAGATTGTAACACAGTGACATAAGTTTTACCAACAAGGCAATTTTTTCCCTATCATGTAGATCAGGACATTTAAGGCTTGACTGTGCATGGGAATCACCCAGGCGTTTTGTTAAAAATGTGAATTTTGATTCAGTATGCTTGGAGTGGGGCTGGAGATTTCTGTTTGTCTAACCAGGTAGTGCTGACTTGGTTGGTCCAGGGACCCCATTTTAAGGAGGAAGAGTCTCTCTGTAATTAAGATTTCTATCCGGATCGGTGCCTGTGGCTCAAGCGGCTAAGGCATCAGCCACATACACCTAAGGTGGCAGGTTCGAATCCCTAGCCCAGGCCCGCTAAACAACAATGATGGCTGCAACCAAAAAATAGCCAGGTGTTGTGGTGGGCGCCTGTAGTCCCAGCTACCTGGGAGGCTGAGGAAGGAGACTCGCTTGAGCCCAGGAGCTGGTGGTTGCTGTGAGCATGATGCCATGGCACTCTACCCAGGGGGACAGCTTGAGGCTCTGTCTCAAAAAAAAAAAAAAAAGATTTCTATCCGCACCTTAGAGGTGATAGCCCCCTTGTTAAAACCAAATAGGCATCTCCAGATCTGGATAGAAGGAGTCTCTTGGTGATGCGAATTATTTCTGGGATTCTCTCACTGTGCTTCTTACTGTCATCAAAAGTTAGGTTTCAGCAGCGGTGCCTGTGGCTCAAAGGAGTAGAGCGCTAGCCCTATATGCCAAAGTGGCGGGTTCAAACCCAGCTCTGGCCAAAAACTGAAAAAAAAAAAAGTTAGGTTTCAGGCCAGGCACCATGGCTCATGCCTGTGATCCTAGCACTTTAGGAGGCTGAGGTAGGAGGAACTCAACCCCTGCTTGAGTTTAGGGGTTTGAGAGCAGCCTAAGCAAGAGCAAGATCCCCATCTCTATAAAAAATAAAAATATTCTCCAGGAGTGTTGGTGAGTGCCTGTAGTCCCAGCTACTGGGGAGGCCAAGGCAGGAGATGGCTTGAACCCAGGAGTTTAAAGTTGCAGTGAGCTATGATGATGCCATTGCACTCTAGCCAGGGTGATGGACAGAGACTCTGTCTCAACACCACCAACAAAATAAGTCAGGTTTTAGGAATCTGCAACTCTGTGTATTTTTTCCCAACCAGAGGGTGGACAAACCTAAATAAACAACTTTGTCCTGTCGGGCAAGTCTTTCCAGAGGAGACAATGTCTGCCAGGTGATTGCAAGGAGAGGACGAGGTTCCAGTAACGGTAAGAAAGAACAAAATTCTGTCGGGAAGATGCCTCCAGGCTCCCTTCATCTTCAGTGGTCTTGACGAGCCCCCCAGGAACGGCTCATCTTTGAGCTTTCCCCTGGATTTCAACAAGGCGCCCTGCTGAGAGATCAGCCTATCCACCTCCCACAAAATCCTTGCCCTTTTCCTCCGTAAGTATAGGCCCGATCGCCTGCAATTTTTGAAGGCCAGGGAAGGAGGAGGGAAAGAGGGAAGGAAGGAAGAAGGGAAAGGAGGAAGGGAAGGAGGAATGAGAAAAACACAGAGATGAAGAAATACATCAAAAGTGAAGGACGTTGACGCACTCTAACACTCTTTCAATGGCTCCCCATTGCTTTCAAGTTAAAGTTCAGACTCCTTAGAGGGGCTTACAGGGGCCTGATGAGGTCTCTGCCCACCTCCCCCAGCTGTCACCTGCCCTCCCATTCCTTGTGCTCTACATCCCGACACATGGAATTGTTCTCTCTCACCTTCACTCGTTCTCCTCTTGATCTGGAACCTTGTCCTCACCTTGCGATCACCTGGCAGACGTGTCTTCTGGAAAGGCTTCTCCAGCCATGCCGCTGCCCTCGTTGCCCACCCTGTGCATCGGGTTGTCCTCTGTCTCCAGCTGCACGTGCTGCTTATCTCTATCATGGTCCTTCACATTATCTTTTTATCACATCCCCTGTCCATGTCCCCCTCTGGACTGAGAGCTTCTTCTTTGTTTTTTTTTTTTTTTTTTGAAGACAGGGTCTCACTTTGTCATCCTCAGTAGAATGCCGTAGCATTATAGCTCACAGCAACCTCAAACTCTTGGACTCAAGCAATTCTCTTGCCTCAGCCTCCCAAGTAGCTGGGACTGCAGGCACTCGCCACAATGCACAGCTACTTTTAGAGATGGGGTCTCACTCTTGCTCAGGCTGGTCTTGAACTCCTGAACTCAGGCAATCCATCCACCTAGGCCTCTTAGAGTAGGATTACAAATGTGAGCCACTGCACCCAGCCTGGACTGAGAGCTGCTGCTTTTTTTTTTTTTTTTTTTTGCAGTTTTTGGCCAGGGCTGGGTTTGAACCCACCACCTCCGGTATATGGGGCCTGTACCCTACTCCTTTGAGCCACAGGTGCTGCCCAGACTGACAGCTTCTTAAGGGATGGGAAGATGTCTTTCATCCCTAGCTTGGTGTCCAGAACATACAGGGTACTCAAACAGTGTTGAAAGAATGAGGCCAGCGGTGCCTGTTGCTCAGTGAGTAGGGTGCCAGACCCATATACCAAGGGTGGTGGGTTCAAACCCAGCTCCAGCCAAACTGCAAAAAAAAATAGCTGGGCATTGTGCATTGTGGAAGGTGCCTGTAGTTCCAGCTACTTGGGAGGCTGAGGCAAGAGAATCACCTAAGCCCAGGAGTTGAAGAATTGGAGGTTGCTGTGAGCTGTGACACCACAGCACTCTACTGAGGGTGATAAAGTGAGACTCTGTCTCTACAAAAAAAAAATGAGGAAATGAAAAAGAACTTAACATTGTATGATGTTCAGTTAACATTGCTGAGTTCCCAAAATGCCTTGAAGTTGCCCTCAGAATGACTTCTCCTGAAGGCTGAATACAAAGAAATACACAAGGTGATAACAGTAATTTTTTTTAATGGAATTTGGGGAAGACTAGAATCTCTTTGGGTATTAGTATGTTAGTTGTACTCTTCTTCTTTAGGATTGCTAATTCGATCCTAAAATAATGCTTTAAAATTGTAGTGTCTCCAAACTGGAGGTCTCTGCTAGCAGTGACTAGCGATCTCTGAATTGGTACATCTGCATGTATCTCTACAGACCGGTGTACACATACTGTCTGCTCTATGCAGAGTACTGTGCCAGGGACTCCTACTGTGAAAAGCTTTCCTCCTTAATGGGAAAATGCCACAAATTCTACACTAGAACTCTCAGCAGCTCTGCCCTCCTTGACTGCTTCCTCCTTCTCTTACCTCCCACGATATCTAGAACATTGGTCTCCCCTGGTTCTCCTGGCTCCTCTCTGGAGGCTAGTTATTGCTTTGCTTTGATGCCTCCTACTCCTTGGCCAGTCTGTCTACACAGTGCTCCGTGGGGTCTGTCCTGGTGCTCTTCTCACTGTTCAGCTCTCCCTAGTCTGTGTTAAATCCATGGTCTTGGTACTCTACCTCTCCCCAGCTCAGTCTCTAGCCTCCATCTCCCTCATCAGCTCTAGAGAAGTTTCTAACTTCCAGTGGGTGGTCCACTGGAATGTCATGTAGGCATCTTAAACATGGCATGTCATTATCTTTGCTCCTGTTCTTCTAGTCCCTACTGTGGTTAATGGCACCCTTGTTTCCATGGCTGCATAGACTAGTGATTTTCAAATCATTCTTTTCTTTTCTTTTTTTTTTTTTAAAGACAATCTCACTGTATTGCCCTTGGTAGAGCACTGTGGCGTCAGAGCTCACACCAACCTCCACCTCCTAGGCTTAGGTGATTCTCTCACCCCAGCCTCCCGAGTAGCTGGGACTACAGGTGTCCGTCAACGCCCAGCTATTTTTTTCAAATCATTCTTACCTCCTTCCTTGCCCATATCATCATCTCCCAGACAATTAATTATCAAGTCCTGTTGATTTAATCTCTTAGATATCTCAATTCTTCTTTAAACCCATTCTGGTTTTTTGTTTTTTTTTTTTAGAGACAGAGTTTCACTTTGTCACCCTCGGTAGAGTGCTATGACATCACAGCTCACAGCAATTTCCAGCTCTTGGGCTTAGGTAATTCTCTTGCCTCATCCTCCCGAGTACCTGGGACTACAAGTGCCCACCACAACATCCGGCTATTTTTTTGTTGCAGTTTGGCTGTGGCCAGATTTAAACCCACCATCCTTGGTATATGGGGACTGCGTCCTACTCACTGAGCCACAGGCACTGCCCCAGTGTTCCTCCTTTTTTCAATCAAGAGCTTACTTTAGGAAAACGAAGCAGGAGAATTGCTTGAGGTCAGAAGTTCAAGACCAGCCTGGACAACAGAGCAAGACACTGTCTCTACAAAAATATTAAAAATTAAGCTGGGTGGCACCTGTGGCTCAGAGGAGTAGGGCGCTGGCCCCATATACCAGAGATGGTGGGTTCAAACCCAGCCCTGGACAAAAACTGCAAAATAAATAAATAAATAAATAAAAATTAGGCTTGGCGCCCATAGTTTAGTGGTTAGGGCACCAGCCACATACACTGGGACTAGTGGATTCACAACTGGCCAGAGCCTGCTAAACAACAATGACAAATACAACAACAACAACAAAATAGCCAGATGTCATGGCAGGCACCTGCAGTCCCAGCTACTTGGGAGGTTGAGGCAAGAGAATCACTTGAGCCCAAGAGTTTGAGGTTGCTATGAGCTGTGGCACCACGGCACTCTACCCAGGGCAACAGCTTGAGACTCTGTTTCAAAAAAAAACCTAAACATTAGCTAAGCACGGTGGCTTTTGCCTATGGTCCCAACTACTCCAGAGGCTGAAGCAGGAAGATTGCTTGAGCCCAGGGGTTCAAGGTAGCAGTGATCAGTGAGCTATTATCATGCCACTGCACTCTAGCCAAGGCAACAAAGAGAGACCCCGTCTCTTAAAAAAAAAGAGGAGAAGAAGATTTAATCACATCTCTTCTAGATTATTGAAATAGCCTCCCTGTTGATTTCTTAGCTTCTGATCACTCCCCACTGTAACTCTTCCTTCTAAAGCCCAAACCTAAGGGCTAGGTTCAGTGGTTCATGCCTATAATCCCAGCACACTAGGAGGCCAATGCGGGTGGATCGCTTGAACTCAAAGAGTTCAAGACCAGTTTGAGCTAGAGCAAGACCCTGTCTCTAAAACCAGACAGGCAATCTGGTAGGCACCTATAGCCCCAGCTACTCGGAAGACTGAGGCAAGAGGATTATTTGAGCCCAAGAGTCTGAGGTTGCTGTGAGCTGTGACGCCATGGCACTCTACCAAGGGGGACAAAGTGAGACTCTGTCTATAAATTAATTAATTAATTAAAAAAAATAAAGTCCAAACCTAATTTTGCCACTTTTTTACTTAAAATTCTTCAGCATCTTGCCTTTACCTATAACACAGTCCAAACCCCATAGCAAGTTCTGGGAAGCTCTGCATGAATTACCTTTTACCCTGCTTACCTCAGCCTCCTATTCTGACATTCTCCTTACATACCGGAAGATTCCCACATAACAAGTCACCGTTTCCTCAGTACACCATGCCGGCCCCTCTTTTAGAGACTTTCCAGTAACTCTGGACATTGGGCCTAGAAAACTCCTGTTATTTTCAAGATCCACTCAAAGCAGATCTCCTTGGTGAAGATTTCAGCTCCAAGCACCTAGGCACACTTCCATTACAGCACCTCTAGTGTAATAATTATGTTTGTATGCCTTTTCCCTTCCTAGATATAGAACCATGCCTTACTCTCTTTTGTGTCGTGATCTTTGGCGCAGTACTTGGCATATATCAAGTCTTCCGTTCAGTGAGTGAATGACCCAATAATTGAATGAATAAATGAATGACTGGAACAAAAGTCAGAATAAGAACAGGAGGAAAGGTGCAAACAAACTGCCACTGCTGAATATACAGAGAACTGGGTCAGATTTCTTTGAAAACCAAAAGACTGGTTGGACATGGTGGCTCACGCCCGTAGTCCTAGCACTCTGGGAGGCCGAGGTGGGTGAATTGCCTGAGATGAGGAGTTTAAGACCGGCCTGAGCAAGAGCAAGAACCCGTATGGCTACTAAAAAAAACCTGGGAATTGTGGGAGGTGCCTGTAGCCCAGCTACTCAGGAGGCTGAGGCAAGAGAATCACTTGAACCCAGAACCCAAGAATTTGAGGTTGCTGTGAGCTATGACACCATAGTACTCTACCAAGGGTGACAAGAGAGACTGTCTCAAAAAATAAAATAAAATAAAATAAAAGAGAGAGGGTGTTGCTTTGTCACCCGGGCTGGAGTACAGTGGCACAATCATAGCTCACTGCAGCCTCGATCTCCGGGGCTCGAAAGATCCACCTGCCTCAGTCTCCTGAGGTGCTAGGACTACAGGCACATGCTACCTCACCCAGCTACCCCTATATATTTCCTTGTGCCTTATGCAAGGTCAGTTCGCCCAGTCCTAGGCATGGCTCTTCCCTTCTCCGACTTTCACTCCCACAGTAAAACTAGTCTTGCCTTTTCTGTGTCTTGTGTAATAGTAGATCTTTTTTCTTTTGAGATAGTATCTCATTTTGTCACCCTCAGTAGAGTGCTGTGGCATCATAGCTCACAGCAACCTCAAACTCTTGGGCTCAAGTGATTCTCTTGCCTCAGCCTCCTGAGTAGCTGGGACTACAGGCACCCGCCACAATGCCTGGCTATCTTTTTTTAGAGATAAGTTCTCACTCTAGCTCAGGCTGGTCTCGAACCTGTGAGCTCAGGCAATCCACCTGCCTCAGCCTCCCAAGTGCTGGGATTACAGGCATGAGCCACCATGCTCGGCTAGTGTAATAGTAGATCTTTAGTTCATTTTAGCTTTGTGTCTGGGTTCTTATAATAATTTACTTATTTGTAAAGAGCAATCCCTTCTTTATTCTGAAGAGGATTTGAGTGCATGCCTCGTAAACTGTGTGCTCCCATCATAGTTTCTTGAATAGCAGGTACCCAAAATACGTTTGCTGAATGAAGAAATAAAGGATTGCTTAGGCACCACCGACATTTTTTAGTTGCTCAGCAAGTACTTGTACCTTTTCAGAACAGACTGTGGTAATTAGCTGCAGCATTCTCCCTACCTTGCATTTCTGTCCAAGTTCAATGTAGTTGGGGTATATCTTGCTTCGCACAGATCTTTTGAACTTAGAACACCGAGGGCCTGTGTATCTTCATGGCTCATAGCTCATGCAGGACTGATCTGCCCCAGTGTGGTTAATGTTTAGCCCCTACACAACTGGTTGAATGTCCTTAAATCTGAAAGAATAGTGGACACATGCCAGTAGATAGCTTAGGTTTAGTTAGTGACTTGCACTGATTGCTTTGCAGATACCACCTCAGTTATCCATTTAGCATCCCTCTCAGATACATATTATCCTTCTTTACAAAAAAAGTAACAAAATCACAGAGCAGAAGAATACCACCCAAGGGAAATTCCCGAGGGAGCAGATTAAGGAAAGAAGTCTATTATCTTCTCCAACATCCCTACAGATCTGCTGTTTATAGGGGCTCACTCAGAATTTGGAATCCAAATCTCTGGATTCCCAGCTCTGTGCTTGTATTGCCAGATAGTAACAGTATGTCTCCATTTTCTGTAAGCCGAATTGTTCTTTTGGAGCAGAGTTACAAGTTTATTTGTTGTTTTTTCCCTTCTATCTTGGACAATTATTGGTTGTTAGTCTCCCTTCCTTATAGGTACCCAAATTTCTGGAAGTGAAAAGGGCCCAACTTGCCCATATTCAGGGGTGGACCCCTCTGGGTGTAAGCCAATCAGTGTATCCTATAAAGCACTGAGCTCATAACTTAAGGTGGCCTGTGCCTAAGATGCTCTACTCAGAGTGGACCTTAGCAGTTTCCAGGGATTGCTGGAACTTGGACTCTTCTCAGCCTGGTAAATGAGGTCTTAGATCTGTTGCAGCCATAGTAGAAAGCTTGAAGCTGCGAGGAGAAAGGAGGGGTTCCATAGTGTGCTTTAAACAATGAATCCAGGCCGGGCACAGGGGCTCACGCCTGTAATCCCAACACTTGGGAGGCCCAGGCGAGTGGATTGCCTAAGCTCACGAGTTCGAGACTGGCCTGAGAAAGAGCAAGATCTCATCTCTAAAAATAGCCAGGTGTGTGGTGGGTACCTGTTGTCCCAGCTACTTGGGAGGGTGAGGCAAGAGAATTGCTTGAGCCCAAGAGTTTGAGGCTGCTGTGAGCTATGATGCCATAGCACTCTACTGAGGGTGACAGAGTCTCAGAAAAAAAAAAAAAAAAGAATGAATCCAACACAGAGGAAGCAGGGCTAAGAAATGGACCTGTGTGGTTGTGTTGCTTGAGCTCTGGATCACATTGTGCCTGAATCTCCAGTGAGGCAAAAATTCCCTTTATCCCTTAAACCTAAACAGAAGATTATTTTATTTCACTTGAAACATTAAACTTTTTGATTAACACGTCCTAGTTACATTATATATTGAGACAGCAGAGACTATGTTCTTCTTCATCACCTTGTAGCCCTGGCACACACTAGGCCTTCAAAAATAAATACCTTTCGAATGGATGCATTTTAACTGGAAGAGACACACCTTCTACATAATACAAAGTCCTCTTTACTCAAATGACAGCTAAGGAACCTGGTCTTCTATAAGAAAGTGATGATGTGGCTCTGAAGCCAGATCTCATTCTCACATCAGACTTTTTCTAATCACCATGTAGTCTCCCAGAAAATACATTAGGATCTTTGATGAGGCTCCCAGGTTGCAGCTACTTTCTCTGCAAGTTTTTTTTTTTTTTTTTTTTTTTGAGACAGAGCCTCAAGCTGTCCTCCTGGGTAGAGTACCGTGACATCACAGCTCACAGCAACCTCCAGCTCCTGGGCTCAAGCGAGTCTTCTGCCTCTGCCTCCCAAGTAGCTAGGACCACAGGCCCCCGCCACACGTCTGGCTATTTTTTTTAGTTTGCAGCCGTCATTGTTGTTTGGCGGGTCCGGGCTGGATTTGAACCCGCCACCTTAGGTGTATGTGGCTGGCGCCATAGCCACTTGAGCCGCAGGCACGGAGCCTCTCTGCAAGTTTTGAATGGAATCAGGACATATCAGTAAGCTGAGAACCAAAAATAACCTTTATTACTGCTAAAGCTGATACTAGAGAATGTGGCTTATATTGTCAGACAAACAAGCTTCCCAATACTCAGAATTAGGTAGACTTGTCCACTTGGTGACAGGCAGCTGGTCCAGAATGGGCCTTCCCTTCCTATCCCACAGAAGAAAATCTTGCTTGGAAGAAGAAAAGCTTGAAGAGAGGATGATCCAAGGCACAGTTTTTCTTCCCCAAACTCACCAGTCCTCTTAAACCACTTCTCTTGCTCAGGGAAGAGTGAGCAGGTAGAGAGAAGCTAGGACTGTTATGCAATTGGGGCTCCTTTCAAAGGGAAAAAAGCCTTCAGGAGTGGGAAGACCCAGTCTCCCTCCCACACACCCCATGTGCTTCGGTCAGGTCAGTTAATTCTGCTTTGTTTTCAATCAAAATGGGTTATTTTTCCAAGTGGCGGAGTTTGTTTGATGTCCAGAATATAATGCTGCATAGAGTAATTCACACATCATGACAGTATCAAGCTCCCAAAGGAGTTAGAGATCTTTATTTTAAAACATACCAAATTCAAAGGGAGAAACAAGAATTCACGACAACATTACACAATCAGGGGCTCTAGGTGGCAATGATCCTTTTGCTCGCTCCCCATGCCCATCAAAGGCATTTCAAGAGCACGGAAAGCTCACGCTCTTCCCACGCCAACTGTCAGTTTCCTTCTGGATGATCTCAGAGCCACACAGGGCGTTATTAGTCACAGGGAGAGCAGAACCAACGTTTAACTCCTTGGTGGCACTTCAAGCCAGATTCCAGGAAATCCAGGGAAATACTAGACATAGGAAGTTGGTTACCAGGTTCTCAATTTCCCCACTGTCAAGGCTGGGGTTGTGAGCATTGTTCAAAACAAACGGTCAGGCCAGCATTATGTCTGTCACATGCTTTGGGTTTTAATCACCAGGGCACTTTTTCCTGCTTCTGTTTTTTTCAGAATTCTTTGTTTTGTTTTTAAGATAAACATTTACCATCTAAGCTTCAAGAAGCTTCCTCAAAAAAAGAAAGAAAAACACACACACTGTTTGTAGATTTGGAGTTGGGTGCACACACTGCCAGCTCAACTGGACGAGAACAATCCCTCAAATTAGCCAAAAGTATATTTAAAATTCAGTGGGCTTTACTGAAAACTGGTGTTGGCTGTTTAATGTGACTGAGCCCAGTGAGAACCAGGATGCCCCGAACCCAGCATGGATCTCCTCTGTTCTAGCTAAGACAGAGTTTTGCCCTGGTGCTGGAGGTCGCTAATTATACTTTGCTGGGCAACCCTGGCAGAGAACCCACGCTAACAATGGAAACCTAAAACATGGCGATGGAGACAAGATGTTCTCATCCTCTCTTCTCAAATATAAAGCGATTTTCTCAACTATTACCTGCCCCTATTTTTACCATCAGAAGCTCTCCCATGCCACTTTAGCTATCGATAATTGGCAGTGAATTTGCAATTAACAGCTGCCCGGAATCAAGTCCAAGGATGCTCCACAGAAACCGCTTCCAAGAAAGCAGATCTGGGGATTACTCAGCTGCCTACCTGTCCTCCGATCTTTTTTCTTACCCCCCACAAAATCATTTGCTGGAAGAGCCTGAAACTGGAACCATGGGCCTAAATGCCCAGGTCTGAGTGTGTGGTAAAGAAATACTCTGATTGATGGATGAGCACCCAGAGGAAGAGTATGGGCCATTCTGGGAGGATCTGCTGTGTAATTCACTGTGAAGCACGCATCTCCTGCTGACTCATAACTCCTCTCTTATTTCAGGCCAAACACCCCAGGGACAGATCTGGGTAAGAAGTTTGACCTCAGGGAAATGCAACTGAAGCCTGTTCAGTCCCCAGAAGAGAAGCAATGGAGAATTACCAGCTGGGCACATCTCAGTCTTTGCTAATTTATCTCACTCATAGACAGGACCAGTGAGGGGCCCTTATGAGGCTGAACTTCCCACTCACCCATGCTAATTAGAGACATGATCCAAGACTTTGCTTACTTTTTCACAGCTTCTGCTTACACGGAGGCATGGAGGGAGCCTGTCCTCTCACTGTGACCTCTAAATGACTCTTTCCAGGACTGATGGCCATGGGGCCTCCAATCCCTTGAGAACTAGGAGGCATTATGTATTTTTAGAGACATTCTGTCATCTGGGAAGCCTTGAGTAGATGTTTTCTCTGTCTTTCCTCAGCTCCTAATCTAGTAGGTTTGGAACAAGAAACCCTCCCAGGGCAGCAACCTTTGGAAAACTGTCTCTACTGCCAGAGGGAGGGCCAGGGGGAGAGCCAGCTGGAGCCTACAGCTGCTCTGGCTCCTGGAACGCTCAGTGGGCACAGGCAGAGCTATATGGACCTGCCTTTTCCCTCCTGATTCTGCAGGGTGTTTCTTTAAATCAGCCTCAGCCCAGCAGCTATCATGGGGTCTGGTGCTTATAGCAGAGACGGAGATAACGGAAGTGTGAAGATGCCACCTCCATTTGTACACTGCCCCGATGGTCCAGAAATCATCTCGTGGGCCCGAGGGCAAACTTTGTTCTGTTTTCTCTGTGCAAAAACACCCGAAAGCCTCTGCCTCCATGAGGCTGACTCTGTTGTCAGCTGTGGGGAAAAAAACAGCCAGAGTTGCTATTTACACCCTCAACTGCAAGCTGGGTAAAAATAGTGCTAGCAGCTTGGTCCAGCTTCCAACCCCACTGCAGAGAGAGATTATTTTTGGTGAGAAGATTTTCCTCCCCACCCACAGATCTGAAAATGGTTACCTCCCCAGAGGAAAAGAGGAGGGACAATCCCATGCAAAGTTGAAACATAGCCTCCTTCCCACTGCACTGCCCAGGACAGCACACCAAGAGCCAGACCAGAAATGCCCTCCCTCAGCAGCCTGGTAGCAGCTCAGAACTGCAGGTGACCTAGTTCAAGGTACAATGAGAACTGATTGACTCTGACTCCAGAGAGAGGAGGCAGCTGTGTGCGTCTAGGTGTTGCCACCTTCCTATTGATTGTTATTGCTGTTAGGCTGTTTGCCTTTCAAAACAGGGAAGAAAAAAGAATTGACCAAAAGAGGACGTAAGAACCACAAACAACAGCGTAGAGCCTGGAAATGACTCTGCAACCCCTCAACCCCAGAATAGGCCACTGATAAGGTTATAAAATGATGAACAAATTCCTGTAAGCCTGGTCTGGTCTCAACTCTACATTGAGAACCCTTGATAGCCAGGGGATGGGGGCGGAAAACTCTTTCCTCAGGTACTTGGAGCTTGGGACTTCGGGTCTGGGGTCCCAGGATTTCTTTCAGATTCATGAAGTGTCCCATATAATAATCAGTGGAAGTGCCCCTTCATATTACACTCTTGACTCTATGAAAAGACATTTTATAGGTACCTCTCAGTATCGAGAGGTAGATTCTGATACCTGTGTAACTCTAACGTGATATACATGAGGATAGTTTTTAACACATGCAACTATATTTAAGGATTTGTGAAAACCAGCAGGAAAAAATATCAGATCAATGGTATCATTTTTAATCTGAAATGTCCAGGTCACCCGGAGCTGAGCCCAATAGGTCTTAAATATATTTTTTATTTTTTTTTTATTAAATCATAGCTGTGTACATTAATGTAGTCATGGGGTACAGTGTGCTGGTTCTATATACAGTGATGTTAAATATTTTTAAGGAGGAACAGAAAATGCCCCTTATATCCTAACTCCATCCGAATCTCCTTCTGCAGATTCAGGAACCAGAAAGAATCTCCCAGTTGGAGGCAACATATCTACCCAACTGAAAAAAAAAAAGGCGAGATGGCAACATGTCACTCCCCCGGCTTCTCAGCACCTCCCCTCCAACACACACATCACCCTGGCCTCTGTGTGCTATTAGAGTCATGGCAAACTAGGGGACAACTAGATCTAGGTAAGACAAATGGGAAAGATGGGACGTGCTTCTTGCCCACAGGCAGCTCACTGCCACCTGGCTTTTCCTCTGCAGTCAGGCAGATGGGACTTTTAGTCCTGTCTTTGTCACCTGCTAGCCCTGTGACCAGGTGACTTCACCTTTTTGAAATCTCAGCTTCCCCCGCTTAGAAGTGATAATCCCCACCTGTTGGGCTGGGCGAGATGTCTATGAAGCATATTATGGAAAGCGCATGAGTGCCTGGCACAGAGGATACTGTGGATCCAGAAGCCAGGAGCAGTTCTGTTTCTCCTAGGACATAGCCTGGGCCAAATTTGGGGATTTATCTTGCCCCCAGCTGCCTGAGGATGGTGAGTCTACCAAATGATGGGCGTCTTAACTCTCTGAGGAATGCATGGCCTTTACAGAAATTACAAAAACTTCCTTTTCCCCACAGTTTGAGGCCCTTCTGCAGCATGCCCTGCATTCACTGGGGCCCTTGCCCTGAGAACGGTCACCTCCCAGGAGCCAGAAACAGAATCTCCCTATTCGCACATCCCTTCCAGAAGGCTGGTCTGGCCAGCTCTGGGCTGGGTCAGCACTAGCTTCTCAGCTGAGGGAGGCTGCAGAAACGGGCCCCAGTGCCCCCTTCCAGGCTGCATCGCTGGCATCTGATGGAAGCACCGCTGCTCTGCTGAGTCAGAGCTCTTGAAGCCATTAGTGCTCAGGGCTCTGAGACTCCCCAAGGACCCAGGGAAGATCCTTTTGATCGGGGCTGCTTCAGGTTTCTACTTCCAAAGTTGAGAAATCCAAATAATGCTGACTCCTGCCCAGGAACAAAAGGAGCTCAGGGCTCCCTCTCTCACTGACCTCCTGTTGGGGATTGTAGGCCAAGGTGGCCAGGCTCTCCCGGCAGCCTAAGTCAGCTTCCTTCTGAGTCAGCTTTCTTCCCCTCCCTATTAATAGCCACTGCTTTGGCTGACTCCACTCCCAGTATGATTACAGTTTAATAATACATCTCACACAAGGAAGCGGGAACCTTCCTGAGCTGGGCTGCTGAGGGCCTGTGGAGTACAGGCTCCATCCCAGACAGCAGAGGCTGGGGCTCAGTTTCCCCCAGCAGGAGCAGCTGCAGAGGTTGGGGAGATGAAGTATCATAATTGGCCTCAGAGACAAGTCACTGCTTTGAGTGTCTGTCTTGCAGAGCTGTCCTCTGTTGAGGGCAGGAGACAAGTGTGCTGGCTAACTTCTGTTTTACTGGAGCCTTCATTCTCAGATATTCTTAGGCAGGGTGGAGAAAGTGTGGCTATCTTACCCAATAATGCAGACCCCTGAGCTGCCCCCCAACAACCAGTTCTGGGCCAAGCTGGGCCTGCTGAGGTCATCTTTTCTCAGTCACCGCAGTGACAAGGTGGCCTGATTAGAGAGACTCAGAATGTCTAGATGGGACTGGGTGCTGAGAACAGATTGGACCCCAGCAATAAATAAATTAGTTAATTAAAAAACGTTAAGCCACCCATCCTTCCCCTCCTCTGTTTCTCCTCAGCAAAAGTAGACAAGCTAAATACCCTTTTACATTAGGTCCATACTGATAAGCCATGAAGTCAGGTTACCCTGTAATTGTTTCTAACTTTCCCAAGCCCTGTGGGCCAGGACCGAGAAGAAGAGACAGGGTCAGAAGCCAGACACTCGGGGCCCAATTTCTGAGTCAGCCTCTTAGCTGAGAGGGTTTAGTCCATTTATTCCCACTTTCTGAACCTCTGTCTTCTCATGTATACAAAAGGGATAATAACATATCCTGGAATGGTTTTAATGCAAATAAAATGAGGCCGCTTTGGAAAGTATGCCTAGAACAGTGCCTAGAAAATAGTAGGTGATCAATAAACTGTCTTAATCTGCTTTCCAGAAAACAAATGCTAGGAAACTGTGAGGGCAAAGCCAAGGCCATCCAAACCACTCACCCTAGCTGGAAAACATGACAGCGTCTCTAAATGTGCAGGCCCATGACGTAAACATCGCTCACATAAAGGCTCCTGAGAAGAAGCAGAACTTTGTTCCTTTCTCTGGATTCATACCATGTAGAATTCCCAAAGGGAGGCCCAGTCTGGCCCATGATGTGTCTTGCTGAGGCCAAACAAGACTTCTCCTGACTCCATTTATCTCCCCTAAGGACAGTAATCAGAAGTCTCAAGTTCATAAACACCAAAAAAAATGAGTAGGGAAGGGTAGGGAAGGGCTCCCATCTGTAGCATCACTGTGTGTGCTTATCTGTATTTCAAGGTCCCACTTACAAGAACTAGGTCAGCCAGGCCACAGGGTGAACCCTGCTATCGGGAAGGCCAAAGGAGAGAGAAAGTATCGTGCTTGCTCTGTTTTTCAACCTGCTGAGAAATAATCTGCCCCCAAACACCTGATTATTAGATGGCAAATGATGATTGCTTAACCCAGCACCAGTTGGCTTCCCTCGGCTGACTACTGTGGGGGGTGAGGTGGGGAGGGTGGGGGACTTTGTTCTTGCTCATGCCCTGCTTGCCAAAAGCTCCCTCCCGTGTATGTGATGGGAGCCAGCCAGAGCTCCTGGCAGCACAAAGTGGGGCAAGCCCCAGCATGACCTGTCCCCCCCCCCCCAACAGTCTGCCCCCGACCTGGGCATTGACTAGGGGCAGGTGTGAGGGAGGAGAAATCTGGGACTAAATTGATTCAGGCTCATTTCCACAGAAGCAGCCCAGAATTCTCCTCCCCTCAGTAGGCCAAAGAGCAGGACCTTCTCCTGGCACCTCTTGGGGAGTAATCCTCATTTCCTCTCCAGACCTGCCCTTTGTGTTGGTAACTCTCATCTGATTCTCACCTACAGCCAAACACTGAGGGGGATGAGGACACTGTAGGTTATTTAGGTACCACAAAACCCGCCTACTTTAAGGATCAACCATTCCAATACCACACATTCCTTCTGTCACTCAACAAACACCATCAGGGTACTGTTCTAGGTTCTGAATACTCATTGGTAAATAAAATAAAGCCGGTCTCTGCCCTAGGGGTACAGCCAGACAATGGACATGAGACATAATAAAAAGGCTTATGGTAGTACAGTGGTTACAGTGCCTGCCACATACACCGCAGCTGGCAGGTTGGAACCCCACCCACACCAGCTAAACAACAATGACAACTGCAACAAAAAATAGCATTCTGGGGGCTTCCTGTAGTCCCAACTACTTGAGAGGCTGAGGCAAGAGAATCGCATAAGCCCAGGAGTTTGAGGTTGCTGTAAGCTGTGATGCCAGGGCACTCTACTGAGGGCAACGTAGTGAGACTCTGTCTCAAAAAATAAATAAATAAATAAAAGCCAGACAGTGGCACACACCTGTAGTCCCAGCTACATGGGAGGCTGAGACAGGAGGATCACTCGAGTCCAGGAGTTCTGGGCTGCAGTGTGCTATGCCGATTGGGTGTCTGCACTAAGTTCAGCATTAATATGGTGACCTCCCCAGAGCAGGGGGCCACTAGGTTGCCTAAGGATGGGTCAACTGGCCCAGGTCGGAAACGGAACAAGTCAAAACTCCCATGCTTATCAGTAGTGGGATAGCCACTGCATTCCAGCCTGGGCAACATAGTGAGACCCCATCTCTTTAAAAAAAAGAGAACTGATAGGATTTTGGTGGCAGTTGCCCATGTTTCAAGATTTAGCTAACAGTGCTCTCTTCTCAATGAAAGCCAGTAAGAAGAATGGAAGGGTACCTTAGCCAGGGGTGCATTCAAAAGCATTCTGGGAGAAGGGAGGAGGCTACAGAGGCCCTCTGCTGAGGGTACATTTACTTCTCTCCCCTTTGTCCCCCAGCCCCTCCCTCCCAGGGCCTTTCTGCCCCTCTTGTTCCCCTCCGGAGCTTCCTTGTTCCTGTCTCCTAGCATGTTCTCTTCACTGTGAACACCTCTCTCTCCCACCTGGCATAAACACTTTCCTCCAGGAACCCCACAATCGTCCTTGAATCTCTGGAAGTCAAACAGCTTCTGACCTGCAGTAGATAAAAACTCACCATTCCTGCTGAGCCAGCAAGTTAATTACAGAGTCTGATTTCTATAACTCTTTATCTCAGGCTTGCTTTCCTAAATTAGCATTGATATCAGACGACCATCTACCCTCAGGTTAAGGAGTTGGCCCTCTACACTGTTGTGAAACCAGCTCGGACACTGGAGCCAAACAGACCAGGGTTTGAAGGCCAGCTCCCCCTTCACCAGCTTTGTGACCTTAGGCAAGTCATGAGTCTTCTCTGGGCCTCAGGTTCCTTAGATGCACAATGAGGAGGAGGATAATATCTACTCTGCAGAATTAGCCAAGAGGGATCCAGCAATCCCACTACTGGGAGTTCATCCAAAGGAAAGGAAATCAGTGTGTCTGCCCTCCTATGTTTACTGCAGCACTGTTCACAACAGCCAGGAAAGGGACCCAGCCTAGATGCCCAACAAGACGAGCAGATAATGTCAATGGGATATATATACATCACAGAATACTATTCAGCCATAGAAATGAATGAAATTCTGTCATTTGCAGCAACATGGATGGAACTGGACAACATTATGTTGAGTGACATAATGCAGGAACAGCAGGTTAAACACCACGTGTTCTCACTCATATGTGGAAGCTAAAAAACAGTCGATCTCATAGAAGTAAAAAGTAGAACAGAGGCTACTGGAGGCTGAAAAGGGCGGAAAGAAGAGAGGGATAAGGAGAGATCTGTTAAAGGATACAACATGACCCGTAGACATGAAGAACGTGTCCTAGTGTTTCCTACCATGGTAGGGTGACTATAGTTAACAGTAACATAACACAGCTTCAAATAGAAGGATATTGAATGTTCTCAACACAAAGAAATCCTAAGTGTTTAAAATGACGGATGTGCTAATTATCCTGATCTGCTCACCATGCATTATAGGTATCACAACATCACTATGTACCCAGTGAATACAGACAATTAGTATATGCCAACTGAAAATTATTTTATTAAAAAATTTTAAAATTAGAAAAGAAACAATGATAAAGAAAATGATAAATATGTAATTTTATTTTATTTTTTGAGACAGAACCTCAGGACGGGAGGGAGGAGGATAGGTGAAGGGAGAGTAATTGGTGGGACCACACCTACAGTGCATCTTACAAGGTACCTGGGAAATTGACTAGGTGTAGAATATAAATGTCTAAACACAATAACTAAGAAAATGCCATGAAGGCTATGTTGACCAGTTTGATGAAAGCATTTCAGATTGTGTGTAAACCCAGCACATTGTACTCATGATTGCATTAATGTACACAGCTATGATTTGATTTAAAAAATGAAATTTAAAAAAAATTTAAATTAGAAAAGAAACAATGGGCTCGGCACCTGTGGCTCAAGTGGCTTAGGTGGCATACACCTAAGGTGGTGGGTTCGAATCTAGCCCGGGCCCACCAAACAACAATGATGGCTGCAACCCCAAAATAGCTGGGCATTGTGTCAAGCGCCTGTGGTCCCAGCTACTTGGGAGGCAGAGGCAGGAGACTTGCTTGAGCCCAGGAGTTGGAAGTTGCTATGAGCTGTGAGGCCACGGCACTCTACCCAGGGGGACAGCTTGAGGCTCTGTCTCAAAAAAAAAAAAAAGAAAAGAAATGAAACAATGATAAACAAAGGAAATGCTAAATATATTATTTTATTTTATTTTATTTTTTGAGACAGAATCTCACTCTGTAATTATATTTATATATATATTTTTTTTTCTTTTTTGAGACAGAGTCTCACTTTGTTACCCTTGGTAGAGTACTGAGGCATCACAGCTCACAGCAACCCCAAACTCTTGGGCTCAAGCTATCCTCTTATCTCAGCCTCCCAAGGCTGAGGGCTACCCTGTTGGCCCTAAAATAAAAAGCTGATGACAGATGCAGGGACAGTAATTAAAAGTAAGTTGGAACTAAATGTGAGGGTATTGACAAATGTATTAAAATAGTCTCTATTATCCCCCAAATTTCCTCATGCCCATTTTTAATCCCTCCCTCCCACCTGTCTCCTGCCTTCCTCTCTTGGCAACCACTGATCTGCTTTCTGTTACTGTGTATTAGTTTGTGATTCTAAAATTTTATATGAATGGAATCATATTGATTATACTTTTTCTTTCTTTTTTGTGTGTGGGGGGGAAGGGTCTAGTTTTTTCACTCTGAAGATTCATCCATGTTGTTACATATAGCTATTATTATTTCTTTTTATTCCTGAGGAGTCCATTGTATGGATATACCACAATTTATTTATCCAGTAATCTACTGGTGGACATTTGGGTTGTTTTTAGCCTTTGACCATTACAGATGAAGTTGTTGTAAATAGTCTTTGTATGGACAGATGCTTTCATCTTTCTTAGGTAAACACCTAGGAGTGGAAAGTTTGGATTATATGTGAGGTATATATTTAACTTTTTTCTTTTTTTTCAAGACAGAGTCTCACTATGTCACCCTCGGTAGAGTGCTGTGGTGTCACAGCTCACAGCAACCTCAAACTCTTGGGCTTAAGTGATTCTTTTGTCTCAGCCTCCCAAGTAGCTGGGACTATAAGCACCCACCACATGCCCAGCTATTTTTTGTTGCAGTTGTCATTGTTGTTTACCTGGCCCAGGCTGGGTTCAAACCTATCACCCTTGGTGCATGTGGCTGGTGCCATAACCACTGCTATGGGCACCAAGCCAATATATTTAAATTCTTAATAAACCAGTTTTCCAAAGTTTTCTGCTATTTTACATATGAAAGTTTTCAGTTCTTCCATATCCTTGCCAACAGTTGGTATAGTGATTCATTATAATTTTGGCCATTCTGACAGTTAAGTAGTAGTATGTTGCTGTGATTTTTAATTTATGGTGACTAAATGACATTTAACAACTTTTCATATGCTTATTTGCCATTTTTATACCTCTCTTTTTTTTTTTTTTTTTTTGAGACAGAGCCTCAAGCTGTCACCCTGGGTAGAGTGCTGTGGCATCACAGCTCACAGCAACCTCTAACTCCTAGGTTTAAGTGATTCTCTTGCCTCAGCCTCCCAAGTAGCTGTGACTACAGGTGCCCACCATAATGCCCAGCTATTTTTTGGTCATAGTTGTCATTGTTGTTTTGGCAGACCCAGGCTCAATTTGAACCTGCCAGCTCTGGTATATGTGGCTGGCGCCTTAGTCACTTGAGCTACAGGCCCTGAGCCCTTTTTTTTTTTTTGATAAAGAGTCTCACTTGTCATCCTCAGTAAAGTGCTATGGCGTTATAGCTCCCAGCAACCTCAAAGTCTTGGGCTTAAACAATTCTCTTGCCTCGGCCTCCCAAGTAGCTGGGACTACAGGTGCCCACCACAACACCTGGCTATTTTTAGAGATGGGGTCTGGCTCTTGCTCAGACTGGTCTCAAACTCCTAAACTCAAGCAATCTACCTGCCCCAGCCTCCCAGAGGTGTGGGCTAGTGCTCCTGGCCTCATTTTTATGTCTTTTTTGATGAAGTGTCTGTTCCAATATTTATCTGTTTTTTAAATTCAGTCATCTGTTTTCCTATTGTTGAAAGTTCTTTATATATCAACATTCTAGGTAAAAGTTCTTTATCAGATAAACAGTTTGTAAGTTTTTTGAAAAAGGATTAGAGACATGCAAGATGAGTGAAATATATATACTACAATGGGAGCCTTTGTTAGAGTATCAACCATAAAATAATCTGAGCAGCTTTTTGGTAGTGCCTTTTATGAAAGTGATTGATTGCTCTGTTAAGAATGGTGGCTACATGGCTAGGCGTGGTGGCTCGGGATAGTAAACCCAATACTCTGGGAGGCCCAGGTACGCGGATTACCTGAGCTCACGAGTTTGAGACCAGCCTAAGCAAGAGCAAGACCTCCATCTCTAAAAATAGCCAGGCATGTGGCAGGCACCTGTAGTTCCAGCTACTTGGGAGGCTGAGGCAAGAGAATCGCTTAAGCCCAAGAGTTGGAGGTTGCTGTGAGCTGGGACGCCACATAACTCTACTGAGGGTGACATACTGAGACTCTGTCTCAAAAAGAAAAGAAAAAGGAAGGAAGGGAAGGAGGGAGGAAGGGAGGGAGGGAAGGAAAGAAGGAGTGAGGGGAAGATAAAGAAAGGAATGCAGGCAGACAAGCAGGAAATAGAGATAAGTGATGGGGGGGGGAATAAAGTTACAGATAAAGAGTGATTCCAATCACATGGCTAAACAAGTACATCAGATCTTAGTGGTGGCCTGTTAGGATGAGCTCACGATGTTCTCAGTAGTTGCTCTAATGGACTGCAGCCTCCTCCGGGGGTGGGGGTGGGTGGTCGGAGAAGATGGCATTTGGGCAGAGACTCAGTGGGTAAGAAGGGGCCAGGCATGATCAGATCCAGGGAAAAGCATCCTAAGTGGAGGAGAACTCAACACAAAGTCCCTGAGCAGAAACAAGCTTGATGTGTTCAAGACACAGAAAGAATGTCCGTGTGGCTGTGGGTCACAAGGCTGCAGGTGTCAGCCAGAATTTGTAGGACCTCGAAGAGCTTGAATTTCATTCTGCTTAGCAGAGAAGCAGCGAGGTCTGATTTATGCCTTGAGATGACTGTGGCTATTTTTGGAAATGTACTCTGAGGGGCATGAGTGGAAGTCAGGAGACCAGTTAAGGAGGTTATTGTAGGAGCTCAGGCAAGAGATGGTGGCTCAAACCAGATTGTAGCACTGGGCACACTGAAAACTGGTCAAACCTGAGATATATTTGGGGGGTAGAGCTATCAGGACTTGCATATGGGTTGGATGTGGGGGTTTATACAGAGGACTCCAAGATAGCCCCTACATTTTGAACCTAGTAAACCATTTTGAGGTGCTGTTTAATGGATGGGACTGTTGGGAGAAATTACTTATTCTCTGTCTTTCTCCTCCTCTAGAGACCCTGGAGCTATTACACGTACATTGGGTCTTGGTGGCCTGTTCGGATGACCCCACAATGTTCTCAGGAGCTGCTCTAATGGACTGCAATCTCCTCCAGGAGAGTGCCCTGCACTAAAGCTCATCTCCACGTGAGGCCAGGAACCAGGAGCCCTGCCCAGGAACCGGGGACCCAGCTTAGATCCCTCCTTCAGTCTCGCTGAAAGGATGAAAACAGAAAAGTTGTTGAGCCCAGGGCAGACACTATTCTAAGCACGTGGTTCTCACTTGGTCTTTCCTGCAATCCTGTGCTGTGGGTACCTCCATTATCCCTGTTTACCAAAGAAGAGGCTTAAGGGTTAAGTCACTGGGCCAAGTTACACTGCTAGGAGGGATTGGAACCACACAGCCTGAAGGAGCCTTGCCTGGGAGTTAATCACACACTGCCTCAAAGTGGAACTATCCTCAGCTCCCAGGATTCTGCCTTCCTCATCACACTCTCGTCTGTCCTTTCCTCTACGTCCGCAGGGGCACAGTTCTAGGTTAGGTATCTCAGCTTTTCTCATCTGCAAGGTTGCTGCGTCCTCCTGAGTTACCTCCCCACCTCCATCCAGCCTTCCTGCCTGTCTCTAATCCTTCCTTCCATAACCGACCAAGTTGGAATGTGATGCTTATCTGACCATGTCACATTTCAGCTCAAAATCCTCTAATGGCTTCTTGATGCCTGTTAAAAGCTAAGCTTTTTACAAGGCCCTTGAAGACCTGGCCCCAACGCCCTTGCATAGCCTCAGCCTCCTCTCCTGCTGTTTCCCTTGAGGCTTGTGTGGTGGGCCCAGCAAACACATGCGCAGTCTCAGATGTGAGTCCTGGGGCTGAGATATCCTCTCTGCCCACATTGTCTCTTGTTTTCTCCTCCAGGCAACCCCTTCTGCACATGCGTGTGCACACACACGTACACACGGCTTGTCTGTTGGTGAGTCTTACCTCTGGGAAGCCCTTCCTCACTCTCACAATCACATTTCTTCCCTTTCTCTGGCATTGCACATCATTTTTCATTTTTTAATTGTAATTTTCTCTTTACAAATTCTCTCTTAAATGGCCAGGCGCAGTGGCTCAAGCTTGTAATCTTAGCACTCTGGAAAGCCAAGATGGGTGGATCGCCTGAGCTCATCAGTCAGAGGCCAGCCTGAGTAAGAGCGAGAACCCTGTCTTTAAAAAAGCTGGGTGTTGTGGTGGGCGCCTGTAGTCCCAGCTACTTGGGAGGCTGAGGCAAGAGAATTGCTTAAGCCCATGAGTTTGAAGTTGCTGTGAGCTGTAACGCCACAGCACTCTACAAGGGTGACAAAGTGAGACTTTGTCTCAAAACAAACAAACAAAAAAACCCAAACAAATTCTCTCTTAAGGAGTATGAGTCTGTGAGAGCAAGAGCCATAGTTTTATTGTTGTATTCTCATCATCTGTATATGTTCATACATATTTTTAAATGAATAGACTAATGGCTTGTTGAAATGAATCTTTTTGTTGTTGCTTTTACTTCTGAGATAGAATCTTACTCTGTCACCCAGGCTAGAGTACATGGGTGTCATCACAGCTCATTGCAACCTCAAACTGCTGGGCTCAAGCAATTCTCCTGCCTCAGCCTCCCAATGTGCTAGGATTATAGGCATGAGCCAACAGACCTGGCCAACATGAATTTATTTTCAAAGTAGATTCTGAAATCTAGAAAAAAAAATTGTCTTCACATTCTCTCTCTCTCTCAGACTTATTTACCTGGAGATTCTTGCTACAATAGGGCTGCAGTTGGAAGTAAAATGTATACAATGGTTGAAAATGAAAACTCCATCTACATTCATCTACCCGAGAATAAAAAAAAAATTAGAAACACCAAATAAAAGGGGGGAAAAAAAAAGTAAAAAAAGAAGACTCCAGAGTCATATTACCTGGGTTTAAAACTTGGCTCTATCATCTCTAAGCTGTGGGCTCTTAAGAAATCACCATCTCACTAAGTTTGTTTTCTTTATTGTAAAACTGCATTAATAATAGGACTACCCTATAGGGTTAATGTGAAGGCTAATGAAAATGTACATGTGGAACATTTGGTGGCTGGCACGGAGCTAGTGCTCCATACATATGAGCTATTATTAGTAGCCATTTTCCTGACAGTGTCATCTGACCCCATTGTGTCACCAGCACTTTTTGAACAGAATGTCTGCAGCCTGGTTCTCAAATATGGGCACTCCACATCAGCAGACTTAAATTTGTCATCATACTGGGTCACCCTAGATACTGGGCCCTGGGGAAAGTGGGTCCAGGTAATGTCTGAAGCTAAGAGTAGCCTTTTACTTATAAGTCATGATTTATTGCCTAGAAACCAACAGTGAACATTGGCAACCCATCAGCAGATTACCTCAATTCTTCAAATTCCCATTCCTCTGTCCCCCCTGCTGCCTCTCACTCTTGCATTCAGTAATAGAGAGGTAGGTGATTGGTATAGCCAGTTCAGGACACAAACAGAAATTTCTAGTTGGAGGAAAAGATGTGGGACTTACAGAGTTTCAGGGTAGGCTGTGAGGTGTACTGTTCCTTCTGCTGATGGCACAGAGATAGAGACAGAGCCCCCAGGGTGTGTCCTTCCTTTCAATTCTCAGGCAGAAGGGGAAGGGTTGTATCCTCCATTTCAGACTTGAGTTTTCTAGATCCTGAGTTAATCAGCCTCTTTTAGAGGTTATCATAATCTCAATGGAGCCTTAAACTAAATGGCCCAGATTAGAAATTGCAAAATTACCCTGTGAATGTGTGTGTCAATGAAGTAAATGAGGAGTGCCAGAAAGAAGAGGAGGATTCCTCAAAAGGATTCAGACTCTTCACGTCAAATGACTTCCTAGAACCACTAAGAAATAACATCATTTTGGGTCAAGGGTGAGGTATTCCTTTAAATCTGCAGTCCCTGGTTTACATGGGGCTGTCTTAGCAGTGCTACCAGCCAGCCATCTTCCCTCCGGAACTGGCATTTCTGGTTGAAAGGAGACTAAGTTGGACAACTTACCAAAAAGGGGTTGATTTTATTGAATATAATCTACACTGAGAATAGCAGAAGTAGATTTTTCCATATGGATTAACCTTTGGTCAAATGTGTGTTTCCTACCTACATGGGTGACCAAAAGGAACCATATTGGAAGGTTATGAGATCTATATCTGAGTTCCTCTTCCCAATCCCTGCTCTCTCATTTCCTTGTTTATTCTTGTCTGTGTTTTCTTTCTTTTTTTTTTTTAAGACAGAGTCTCACTTTGTCACCCTGGGTAGAGTGCCGTGGCATCACAGCTCACAGCAACCTCAAACTCTCAGACTTAAGCGATTCTCTTGCCTCAGCCTCCCAAGTAGCTGGGACAACAGGCGCCCACCACAATGCCTGGCTATTTTTTGGTTGCAGTTGTCATTGCTGTTCAGCAGGCCTGGGCTGGGTTTGAACCCGCTAGCCTTGGTGCATGTGGCTGGTGCATGAGCTATGGGCGTGGAGCCTGGCCTATGTTTTCTTATGAAGCAAAAAGTATTATTGAATTATGGGAAATCATCCTTAAATTTTCCCTTGCCATTCATTTGTTCAGATAGGATTTTCTGTAAATGTATCCCAAGAGAGGAATGTGGGTCAGGCGAGGTGGCTCACACCTGTAATCTTAGCACTCTGAGTGGCTGAAGCGGGTATATTCCCCTGAGCTCAGGAGTTCAAGACCAGCCTGAGCCAAAGCAAGATCCCATCTCTAAAAATAGCCAGGCGTTGTGGTGGGCATCTGTAGTCCCAGCTACTCGGGAGGCTGAGGCAAGAGAATCACTTGAGCCCAAGAGTTTGAGCTTGCTGTGAGCTATGATACCATGGTACTCTACCCAGGGCAACAAAGTGAGACTCTGTTCAAAAAAGAAAAAAAAGGAAGAAAGGAATGTGATAGTAGAAATCAGAAGACTAGTACACACATCTGTCAGAATGACTCAATTGAAAAATAAATAAGTAAATCATAATCTCAAGTGTTGACAAGATGTGCACAGTACCTAGGGGGTGCAAAGTGGCACAACTGTTAGGAAAAACAGTTTTAGAAATTGAAACATTATTTACCCTCCGGCCCAGCAATCCCATTCCTAGAAAGTTACCTAAGAGCTGGGTGGTGCCTGTGGCTCAAAGGAGTAGGCGCCTGGCCCCATATGCCAGAGGTGGCGGGTTCAAACCCAGCCTCTATGCAGCTTGTTTCTAATAGCCAGAACCTACAAACTAGAAAACAAATGCCCGCCGACTGGCGTACACACAGGGTAAACTCATACAAAGGGATTCTGTTCAGCAGTGGAAAGGAATGCCCTGCAGATCCACTCCAGAGCGGGCGTGATCTCTAAAGCATTATGCTAAGTGAAGGAATCCAGACTCAAAAGGCTACATACTGTATGGCATTCTATAAAAGTTAAAATCACAGGAACAGAAAATAGGGTTGACAGAGGGATGAGAGGAGGAGATTGCTTTCCAAAGGGACATGAAAGAGCTTTTTAAGATGATGAAAATGTTCTATATCTTGACTGTGGTGATGGTCACATGACTGTATACTTTTGTCACAACTCACCTTATGTAAAAGAGTAAATTTTACTATATTAAAATTATATCTAACTTGAAAAAATATCTGTATCTCTCTGGCTTTTGAGCTTCAAAGTGCTAGGCCATCAAGGGTGAGGAAAAAAAGACTCTGGACAAAAACAAAACAGTTGGGAGAAAACGCCATAAATGAAAGCAGTATTTCCTCACTTTCTTTTTTTTTTTTTTTTTGAGACAGAGCCTCAAGCTGTCCCCCTGGGTAGAGTGCCGTGGCATTACAGCTCACAGCAACCTCCAACTCCTGGGCTCAAGCGAGTCTCTTGCCTCCGCCTCCCAAGTAGCTGGGACC
>CAUYTI010026614.1:0-20840 GCA_963575145.1 Galago senegalensis
GTCCCCCTGGATAGAGTGCCTGGCATCACAGCTCACAGCAACCTTCAACTCCTGAGCTCTAGCGAGTCTCTTGCCTCCGCCTCCCAAGTAGCTGGGACCACAGGTGCCCACCACAACGCCCAGCTATTTTTTGGTTGCAGCCGTCATTGTTGTTTGGCGGGTCCGGGCTGGGGATTCGAACCCGCCACCTTAGGTGTACATGGCTGGCGCCTTAGCCGGTTGAGCTATAGGTGCCGAGCCAACACATACTGTTTTCAAACTGGTATGATATTACTTGACAGGTAGGCTGTAATACGTTAAACAAATATACTGTAAAGCTAGGGTTTTCACAAAACCAAACCAAACAAACAAAAAAAAAAAGATAAAAAAAGGACGGAATGAGTGATGGGATTTGTAGAAAACACCAAGCTGGAAAATAGAAAAACAGATTTTTTTTTTTTCTTTTTGAGACTGAGTCTCACTATGTTGCCTTTGGTAGAGTGCCATGGCGTCAGAGCTCACAGCAATCTCAAACTCTTGGGTTTAAGTGATTCTCTTGCCTCAGCCTCCCAAGTAGCTGGGACTACAGGTGCCTGCCACAACAATACCAGCTTTTTTTGTGTTGTAGTTGTTACCGTTGTTAGGTAAGCCAGGGTCTTGTGTATGTGGCTGGCGCCCTAGCTGCTGAGCTGCAGGTACCAAGCCAACACAGATACTTTTTAAGTCACATTAAATGTAAATGATGATACCAAATAAAAGTGAATGTTGGTTGGATAAAATTTCTATGCTGTCTAAAAGAAACCCTCTTCAAAAATAAACATGTAGGCCAGGCATGGTAGCTCACACCTATAATCCTAGCACTTTGTGAGGCTAAGGCAAGAGGATGGCTTGACGCCAGGAGTTTGAGACCAGCCTGAGCCCAGAACAAGACCCCTTTTCTACAAAACATAGAAAGATTAGCTGGACATGGTACAGCTTGCCTGAGTCCCAGCTACTTAGGAGGCTGAGTTAAGAGGAAGCCTTGAGTCCAGGAGTCTGAGGTTATCATGAGCTATGATAATACCACTACACTCTAGTCTAAGAGACAGGTCAGATCCTGTCTAAAAAATAATAATAATAATAATAATAAATAAATAATCGAGGTAAGTAAAAAGTCCAAGAATGGAAAAATATATACTATTACAAATCAAAGGATTGCTGGGAGTAGCTATAATATCAGACAGAATAGATTTTAGAGGGCAATGTAAAACAGAACAAAGAGTGTTTTTATGATAAAGTAGTCAGTTTTTCAAGAAGGAATAACAACCCTAAATGCTAAATATGTACCTACTAACAGAGCTTTAGAACATATTAAAGCCAAAGCTATTTGAATTAAAAGAAGAAATAGCCAAGTCCACATAGATAGTTGGAGATTTTAGCACCTTTTAAATAATTAATAGAATAAGTAGGCAAAGTCAGTAAGGACATGGTACATTTGAAAACACTATCAACCAGTTTTATCTAATTGTCATTTGTAAAATACGCTAGCCAGCCACAGCAGAATATGCTTTCTTTTCTAGTGTCTATAGAATATTTATCAAGATAGACCAAGCTTTGTGCCATAAAACAAGTGTCAGAAAATTGGAAAGGATTAAAATCACACAAAGTGGCCGGGTACAGTGGCTCACACCTGTAATCCTAGCACTCTGGGAGGCTGAAGCAGGTGGAATGCTTAAGCTTACAAGTTCAAGACCAGCCTGAGCAAGAGCAAGATCCCGTCTCTAAAAATAGCCGGGCATTGTAGTGGGTTCCTGTAGTCCCAGCTACTTGGGAGAATGCGGCAAGAGAATTGCTTGAGTCCAAGAGTTTGAGGTTACCGTTAGCTGTGATGCCACAGCACTCTACCAAGAGTGACAAAGTGAGGCTCTTTCTTAAAAAAAAAAAAAAAATTGTGGAATGCAGTAGAAGTGCTGCTTAGAATTTTATAGCTCTAAACACATTTTAAAAAGTATAAAATTTTAAAATCAAATGCATGTGAACATTAGAGAAAATCAATAAAATTCTGATTCTTTGAGGAGACTGATAAAATTAATAATCCCCTAGCCAGACTTATCAGCACAGAGAGACAAAACATGCATTACTACCATCAGGACTGAGAGAGCTGTTATCACTACTGAGGCTGCAGATGTCCAAAGGATGATAAGGAAATACTGTGAACACCTTTACCCTGGCACCTGTTTCCTAGGGCAGAACTTCATCTAGCTTGCAGAAGCCTGATGGGCAAAGCTTAGATAATTATGTATTATGGCTATTGTTTTCCAGATTCATATTATAGACTTAAATAATTTTATGCCTATTTTTATATGCCTATTTTTAAACTTTAATTTTTTTTTACTAGAAATATAAACACTACAACTTTCTAAATTTAATTCTAGGTACATATCAATTTTTAGGACAGCTGTAAAAGATGACCTGCAAAAAGTTAAATCTGCAATGAAAACTATGGGACCAGCAAAAGTTGAAGTACCTTCTCCAAAGGATTTCCTAAAGAAACATTCAAAGGAAAAGGTTCTACCACTCAGTAGGTTTTATCACTCTTAATTTTTAATATTAAAAATGTCAGATGGACCCAACCTGGTGGCTCATGCCTGTAATCCTAGCACTTTGGGAAGCCAAGGTGATAGGATCACTTGAGGCCAGGAGTTTGAGACTAGCCTGGGCAATAGTGAGACACCCATCTCCACACACACACACACACACAAAATTAGCCAAGTGTGGTGGTGCACACCTGTACTCAGGAGGCTGAGGGAAGAAGATCATTTGAGCCCAGGAATTTCGAGTTTGCAGTGAGATATGATGATGCCACTGCAGTGAGAATTTATCTCAAAAAAACAGTTATATAAACATGTAAAAAGAGATTGGCATGAGGTCCTGTCAGGATAGTTGTTGCTAAAAAATAGCTGGCCGTTGGTGGGGGGGGCGCCTGTAGTCCCAGCTACTTGGGAGGCTGAGGCAAGAGAATCCCTTAAACCAGAGGTTATCAACCTGTGGGTTGCGACCCCTTTGTAACAATGAAAATACATCGCAGCATTAGGAAGATTGAGAACCACTGGCTTAAGCCCAAGAGTTGGAGGTTGCTGTGAGCTGTGATGCCACAGCACTTTACCCAGGGTGACAGCTTGAAACTCTGTCTCAAAAAAATAAAAAAGAAAAGAAAAGAGAAAAATAAAAGATGTTGTTTTTGGTTCTTGAAAATAAATTACATTAGGGGTGGCGCCTGTGGCTCGGTGAGTAGGGCACTGGCCCCATATACCAAGGGTGGCAGGTTTAAACCCAGCCTCGGCCAAACTGCAACAAAAAAATAGCTGGGCATTGTGAGGGGCACCTATAGTCCCAGCTACTTGGAAGGCTAAGGCAAGAGAATCACCTAAACCCAAGAGCTGGAGGTTGCTGTGAGCTGTGATGCCATGGCACTTTACCAAGGGTGACAAAGTAAGACTCTGCCTCTAAAATAAATAAATAAATAAATTACATTATGTTTTACTTTGTAGCATTTTGGCAAGCCTTTTTTTTTTTTTTTTTTTTGAGACAGAGCCTCAAGCTATCCCCCTGGGTAGAATGCTGTGGCATCAAAGCTCACAGCAACCTCCAACTCCAGGGCTCAAGTGAGTCTCTTGCCTCTGCCTCCCAAGTAGCTGGGACCAGAGGCGCCCACCACAATGCCCGGCTATTTTTTGGTTGCAGCCATCGTTGTTTGGCTGGCCCGGGCTAGATTCGAACCTGCCACTTTAGATGTATGTGGCTGGAGCCCTAGCCACTTGAGCCACAGGCGCCGAGCCTTGGCAAGCCATTTTGATGTGGCTATATCAAGATAGATTGGTTGGAATGGTCAAACTGAACAAGCTATATAAAGATGGCTAATTTCATCTATTAATGAAGAGAGTATGGTATAGAAAAACAAAGGAGATAAATTTTGGATAGTAGTTACTTTAGAATGCAATCAGGGAAGAGTGCATAATAAATTTCAGCTGTATGGGTAATGTTTCATTTGTTAAGTTGCACGTTGGGTACACAGCCATGATGTGATTTTTATACTATATTATAATAATAGCTATAGTGAAAAAAATCCACAGCTTCCTTCTTGGACTATCAGCACATCAAGTTTGACCTATTTACTTGATGATTTTATAATAACTTTCCTCTGAAGAAGCAAATATTGGTAATACTGAGAAAAGAGTTTCAATGTTTTTCATTTAAACCTACTATAAATGGGATAGCTGAACATTTGTGTTGAAATCTTTATGAGATTAAAGATTAGTTAATAAATGTATATTAAATATATTTTCACAATAGCCAGTAAAAATGCATTAATTAGTTACCATATAACTTGGGGTGTTTATTCTTCTGCCTTAGATTTTGATACTGTTTTTCAACCTATCCATTGCTTATGTTGCCTTTAATTTTTTTCATTTTGACTACTGAATTTTTTTTTAAACCATTTTATTGAAGTATGATGGGTTTGTAAAAAGCTGTACATATTTAATGTGGACAACTTGAGATTGGCAATAATATAAACTTTTTACCTTAAATATTTGAATATATTATTAATAAAACTTCAATTACTAGTGGTAAAGTACCTGGATAATCAGTAGCAATATTTATAGGTTGATATTAACAAGGAAATGTTATGTTTAACAGAAAAGAAGTTTGATCGGAATGCACCCAGAAAGCCTGCTGTCCCATTGAGAAGTGAGCATCCAGTCATGGGAATACAGAGTGGAAAAAATTTTATAAACACAAACGCAGCCGATGTCATCATGGGAGTGGCTAAAAAGCCTAAACCAATTTATGTGGACAAAAGAACTGGAGACAAGCATGATCTTGAAACTTCAGGGCTTCTCCCAAAGTACATCAATAAAAAGGTAGACTTGTTATACCTCAATGGGAGACCTGAGTTCCCATAATTTAAATATGGCATCTGTAGTGATTCTCGATATTACAGTCAGTAGCCCTCTCCCCGGACAGTTGCCAATTCCCATTCCTCTGCAGTCTAAATCTAAACTGAGGAAGTTCCAGAGAACTTGTAATAAACAATAGAGTCCAGCAGATGAAAGTTAGAGTGTTTTCCTTAATTTCAATTACTAATATATTTAGCAATTATAACAAACATTCTGTGAAAGATACCAACTTTGGTTTGGTGGAAATGTCATTAAAGCTGTATAAATCTAGACAGAATAACCTTTCAGAAGATCTTAAGATGTTAAGTCATTAAAATTATAATAATCTGTAACAGAATGAAAGAAATGAAGAGGAATACAACTTTAGACCCATCCATATCATCAGTGTAGTATAAATGATACTAATCACTATTTATTTATTCATTCATTCATTTATTTATTTTTTAGAGACAGGGTCTCGCTTGGTCACCCAGGCTGGAGTACAGTGGTGTGATCATGACTCACTGCAGTTTCAAACTCCTGGGCTCAGATGATCCTCCTACCTCAGCCTCCTGAGTAGCTTGTACTACAGGAGTGTACCACCAGGCCTGGATAATTTTTCTTAGAGACAGGGTCTTGCTGTGTTGCCCAGACTGGTCTTGAACTCCCGTCCTCAAGTGATCCTTCGGCTTCAGCCTGCCAAAGTGCCTCATTACAGGCATGAGCCACTGAGCCTGCCATTTGTTACTATTTTAATATGAATATATTTGTTTTTAGTTTGGATTAAAGCCTTGAAAGTGCCATAAAATAATAATCTAGTCCTATTGGGTCCTTCGTGTCTATTTCTTTCTTTCTTTCTTTTTTTTTTTTTTTTTGAGACAGAGTCTCACTTTGTCACCCTTAGTAGAGTGCTGTGGTGTCAAAGCTCACAGCAACCTCAAACTCTTGGGTTCAGTCTCCCTAGTAGTTGGGACTACAGGTACCCACCACAACGCCTGGGTAGCCTCTCTCTTTTTCTTTTCTTTTTTTTTTTTGATACAGAGTCTGTGTCACCCTTGGTAGAATGCCATAGTGTCACAGCTCACAGCAACCTCAAACTTTTGGACTTAAGTGATTCTCTGGTCTCAGCCCGGCTTTTTTTTTTGTGGTTATTGTAGTTGTCATTGTTGTTAGCAGGCCTAGCCCACCAACCCCCATGTATGTGGCTGGCACCCTAACCACTGAGCTATGGGTGCTGAGCCCTGGATAGCTTTTCTATTTTTAGAGACGTGATCTTGCTCTTGCTCGGCTGGTCTTGAACTCCTGACCTCTAGCAATCTGCTCACCTCAGCCTCCTGGAGTTCTAGGAATACAGGCATGAACCACTATGCCTGGCCCTTATGTCTGTCTAAAAAGCAGTTTATCAGATAGGCTTATCTTGGTGAACATTATAAAACCTTGGGTATAATAGTTTAAATATAGATCTTTAAAATAAAAAAGCCTAGAGAAAACTTATGTAAATCTATTTTATTTTTTATGTTATAGAGCTTAAAAGTGTTTGAAACATACATCGAAAAAATGGATGCAAAATTCTGAAGAATAATAAATAGTAATAAGCTGTGGCAAGAAAGAAAGGAAGAGAGGGAAGGCAGGAAGAGAGAGAAGAGGGAAAAATATTGTGGTAGTATGGGCGGTGCCTGTGGCTCAGTGAGTAGGGCGCTGGCCCCATATGCTGAGGGTGGCGGGTTCGAACTCAGCCCCAGCCAGCCAAAAAAAAAAAAAAGCAGTGGCAACTGCAATAAAAGAAAAAAAATTACGGTAGTGATGCATGAGGGCCTTGCCTTGAGGTGATCTGTGAGGAATCCAATCCCTGTTGAAATCAGAGCAGGAACCTCAAGGCTATTTTTGGAGGACACTTCATATTCTCTGAGAAACTCTTCTTACTCTATAGGCTAAGACCACTTAGGGAGCACTTTAGCAGCGATCCAGGAGTTGGCCACACAGGCCAGCAAAGTTACTTTAGGCTTCTCCAGATAACTTCTTCCTTCTGTGGCTCCTGGAAGCTGCGCACAGTTGTTGTCCCATAGGGAGGGGAAAGAAGAAAGTTCACTCTTCTGGCTCTTCAAAGCCATTTCTGATATATCATTTTCCCACTGTGGCATAGAAACCTTTCTCCTCTGATAGTCACGCTACCAAGTGCCGCAGTCTACCCTCCTGGCTGCTCTCTGTCTAAACGCTCCACTGTAGCACACTTTCTGCCTTGGACAGGGAATTGAGAGTGTCCACCATGGATGGAGAGAAATTCGAATCTACCTGTGCCTGTTCACCCAGTCTTGAAAACACTGTGTGCGCTCTCATCCTCCTGGTGCTGCTGACTAAGCAACCACTGCTCATGAAAGACAGACCCAACTTACTTTTCACTTACCAAAGTTAAGTTTTAAAACATCTGTTATTGGCAAGTGAGTAAATATTGATATATCCTTTCAAAGGCAATGCCATTTTTTTGTGTTGAGGCAGAGTCTCAGTTTGTCACCCTGAGTAGAGTGCTATGGTGTCACAGCTCACAGCAACCTCAAACTCCTGGGCTCAAGTGAAGCCTCCCAAGTAGCTGGGACTACAGGCACTTGCCACAATACCGGGCTATTTTTTTTTTTTTTTTTTTTTTTTTTAGAGATAGGGTCTCTTGCTCAGGCTGATCTCGAACTCGTGAGCTCAAGCAGTCCACTATTTAGTCAAGGTAGTTCTCAAGGTAAAACCTGAAGCACATAGAACAGCAGCTCTCAACCTGTGTGTCCATACCCCTTTGTAACAGTAAAAATATATCCTGCATTTCAGATATTTACATTATGATTCAGTAGCTGTTACTACAAAATTACAGTTATGAAGTAGCAACAAAAATAATTTTATGGTTGGGGGGTCACCACAACATGAGGAACTGTATTAAAGGGTCGTGGCATTAGGGGGCATTAAGAAGGTAGAGAACCACTGATATAAAAGATACAAAAGCCAACTTTTAGGAGTAAAGCGAGGGCCGAGTCATCTGGCAAGAACCAGAGCTGGAAACATTCAGGAGAGGGAAAACAAGGCCCACAGTCTCAACCCAGACAGCGTTAGCAGACTAGAATCAACTAGTTCTTAATGAGGAAAATTGCTGAATTTTGTCAGTTTGCGGGGTTTTCAGCAAAGCCTGTCAGTTTGCAACATCTGTTTTTCTCCCTGTCATTGGTTGGTACGTACAAAGATAAGATTGCATTCAAGATGTTGATGATATTTTTCTGAAAAATCCCCACAGGATTATGGTGTCACACCTGAATACATATGTAAGCGAAACGAGGAAGTAAAGAAAGCCCAAGAAGAATATGATCGTTATGTCCAGGAAAGCCTTCAGAAGGCTGCTATGAAAAGGCTCTCAGATGAAGAAAGGGAGGCAGTTCTGCAAGTGAGTGTTCTGCAATTTACGTTTAAAACATCCCTGAGAGAACCATCTACCATTGGCCCAGTGTGGTGGCTCACACCTATAATCCTAGCATTTTAGGAGGCTGAGGCAGGTGGATTGCTTGAGCTCGGGAGTTTGAGACCAGCTGAGCCAGAGCTAGACCACGTCTTTATTAAAAATAGAAAAAAATAGCCAGCCATGATGTCACACGCCTGTAGTCTCAGCTATTCTGCTTGCACTCAGGAGTTTGAGGTTGTTGTGAGCTATAAGAATGCCACAGCTAGGGAGGCACCTGTGGCTCAAGGAGTAGGGCGCCAGCCCCATATACTGGAGGTGGCGGGTTCAAACCTGGCCCTGGCCAAAAACTGAAGAAAAAAAAAAAAAAGAATGCCACAACTCTCTATCCAGGGTGACAGAGTGAGACATAGTCTCAAAAAAGAAACAAAAGAAAAAAGTCTACCATCAATTTGGTTATTAAAGCTAGCACTTTTTGGAAATAAGAACAACCTCTTTTGGTTATACAGGCAAACTACAGCAAAGCCATCTCTTTGAGGAAAGCAAAAAGTTGCACTAGAGGGATTCATTCAATAATATTTTGTTTCCAAGTTGGTGAGCTTCTGATTCTTTTCCTGAGCTAGCATTGTTAAGGAAGCCTCCTTCTCCTACAACGAACATGCATGAATAAGGCAAAAAAGCAATTTTATTTTCATTTTTATGTCCCTGAGTTTGTAAAAACTAATATTCATAAATTAGATATGTTTCACTAGATGGAGCTCTAGAATAATTGAAACTGTCCTGAAGCCAACATTTTCTTCTTACCTGAAAGCCAAATTTCCCAATTTTTAAAATAAAATAGGGATTAGGCTTTCCATATATCTTTCTCATTTTGAATAAACTAAATGTATGGTCACATGGGAATTTATAATGTTGGACTTTTATCTGAAGCATTTAAGATATTGGGGGGTGTGAGCTTCATCACTTGTACAGTGTTTATTAAGCACCTACTTGAAGCTTCAATAGCCATGCTTGTGCTCCCTAGTATAGAGGTAGAGATAATACCTTATTTTTTGTTTTTTATCTTAAAGGCTTTCTGTTATACAAAGCCATTTCTACTGCCTTAGTAATCTCTGTTGAAAAATGGATCCATAGGCTGCTAGACATTCTTAATATTTTATCAGTCATTGGAATCATCCATAAACATTTCTTACACGCTGAGCCTTGAGGATATTTTTAAAAAGCATAAGCTACAACTTCTGCTAGAGAAAAGTTGTAATTTAATTGCTGTAACTTAATGGGCATCCATATACATGTAGTCATGAATGTGTGTTTATATGTGGAAGATCGTAAGTTGCATAAGGTTCCAAGGCACGGGTCACCACTGAAGGACAGGGCCCAAGATGCAGAGTGAGAGGGCGTCCCAGACAGCAGGAGTGGCTTATGGGCAGAGACTATGTCTCTTTATTGACAGAAGCATCCTTGGTGCCCTGATGCCCAGTAAAACACAGATATGCAAAGTATGCTGAAAGGAGGGAAGCAGACAGGCAAGCAGGCTGGCAGACGTGGGAGAGGGGATTGGATGCCACTTTCAGGGGCAGTGCTGGACTGTGGCCCACTCTCTCTCTCTGGTTTGATTCTCTCATATTCAGAAAGTGCATGCTTTTGTGAAAGCCTCACGTTTACACCTGAAATCCTGGAAAACAGAAAAAAGAGGAAGAACTTCCCTGAGAAGGGATGGGCTCTTCCCTCCCGTGTCTTTTTGGGTGTAGTAGTTAAATAGCCCTCAGCCTCACTGAGGTCACTACAGAGTTACCCTTCCATGTGGCACCAGCAGATCTGCCCTTGGACACCTTACTAGCTGAGGAATACAGCAGCCACTGTAAGAAAGCCACTGACTGGCCACCTAACAGGGCTGGAGCCACGCTTCCTCCCCTGGTTAAGAGGTGCATATAGTTCCGAGAATACGCTTGTACATCCCTGAGTCCCTGAGTAAGACACATTCCACTCATCCTTTATGAAATAACAGTCTCATTATGCCTAAAAAACGTCCTTTGCCTAATGATTCCAAACTTCATTACACCTGGAAGGGATCATCTGGTCTGATGACCCCAAACTTTTCATTTTACAGATGAGGGGCATAAAACGCAAACAGAGCGAGTGGGCTCATTTGTTCATCCATCCATCTTTTTATTCATTTATTGAATGTCTACTATATTCTAAGCACAATACCCAGCCAGGGAGATTCTATAGTGAGCAAAACTAACACAGTCCTTACTGTCAGTGAATTTAGAATTTGGTTTTCATTTTCCCTTGTTGTAGAATTATCAAGTGGATGAATAAGGACTAGGCTTACGTTTACTAATGGCTCCACATACACACACAGGAGGTAACAGAAGGAAGCTGCTATTGGTCAGAACTCTAGCAGGACATGCAAGGCACAGTCAGCTGGGACTCAGAAGGGAATGTAGGAGGGAGCCATCCATAGACGGGAAGCACAGACGTGAGCCACCTCAGGACTAAGGACAGTGGGAACTCACCACCATCTAGGCTTGAAGGGCAGGGACAAGAGGCCATGTTGTCACACCCTCCCCCCCCAGAGAACTGGAACCTGGGTGAAGGTTTTAGTGACGGATGAATGCAGCTAGAACAAGTGTCCAGGCAGTGTGGCCAGGTAGGGGGAATGCCCCAGCCTCTCTCTCTTCCCTCTAGGCTGAACTCCCTCAGCTGCCAGAGGGCAAAGGAGTCAGAGGAACAGCTCACAAGCCTTACTTCTACCCCTAATCAAGAGCAGGGCGAGAAGGTGGAGAATGTTTGGGGGGTGGGGGAGGGCACTTAGTATAGGACCACTTCTCCCTATTTGATTTTTTTTTCAAAATCAACAGTATTATTTCCACATTAAAATAGAAGAGAGAAAAATTAAGAAATAAAAATAAGGGAAAGTTGCTATTGCTACAGTGAATAAAAGATCTTTTTTAGTTGAACTATAATAACCAAAAAAGAAAAGGTTTTAACAACAGCAAGGAGCCTCTTTCACTATAGTATGAAATATTAGTTACATTTCGTTTCCATCCCTAGCTGTTGACTTTGATCCAAACGTTATTGTACACACTAGAAGATAAAAGCAAACCATGCTTTAAAAGAAAATACAGAGAAAAAGTGCAGCTGCTGTGACCACCAGTAATATGGAAATATCACCCAAGTCGCTACGAGAAACCTTTGATATTTGAAAGTGTATAAATACATAGATTTCCTCTCTGCAGTAGGCACCCCTACAGAGCCCTGTGGGAACCTATTTCACATTTCATAATGAAAGACTGTGGAGAAATAGAATTCTTTTGAGGACCTCTTTTTAGAACATAACTCATGCACGATGAAGAACTGAGCTAACCTATCCCTCTCTTTTTAAAATTTAACCTGGATACTTATTCTTCTCACTCAGTAAGGAGTCAGAATTTGTTGTTAACCCCCCTCAACCTGCCTGATCTATACAGTGTGCCCTGTCCTGCTATCACTTACCTAAGCATGGAAATAAGTCATTGAAATTGTATTGTCCCCAAGAAGTTTCTACAAGATTAAATTTGAGCTACGAGGGCTTATGATGAAGGCGTTATGATATAAGACACTGCTAATCAATCCTCTTTTAAACCTGAATGCATGGATGTGGTTTCCAAGGGCCATGCTTTCAAGGCATTATTTTAAATTGTACTTTCCATTTTGTGTTTTGCTTTTGTGTAAATAAAATCATGTATGTACCCATAATGAATAATAAAAAATGTTAATTTATACAATTTAATTGACTGAATTCAATTAGCAATTTAAGGCCATTTTGTCAGTGGACCGCCTAATGCACTGTGATAAGAAATGATAACCAGGCAGAGATGGAAATAACCTTTATGGCTCCTAAGAGATGCATAATTTTGAATTTGTTGATTTCTGGGAGTATAAAACATTCAACTACATTATTGGATTAGCATCACATTTAATTGTTCCTAGAATACGTTAATAGGAAATACAGATCCTTTGACTATATGAAGGGCGATTTGTTCTAATATCTTGAAAAGACACATAAAAGATCATCTTTGGTCAAATTGAATGTTGGTGTTTTTACAGACCCATTTTGTCAAACACAAGAAAATATAGTTCCATCAATCTTCATCAGGTCCTTTGATGTGATTTCTTTATTGAAGAATAAAGATTAAAAAGAAAATTCTAAAGAAACAAAGTAAACATCTTCTAAGAAATAATTACCTTCACAAAAAATGTTTTCTATGGAGGTTCGTCAATTCTAAGCTGTTGTTTTTCACCAGAGCTTTTGCTATGAGCTTAGCTCCATGCTCCTCATAGCCCTGCATGTGCTAGTCGATGGTAAAAACAAGTACAGTAACATTAAAAACAGAGCACATAAATACTCCCAGTGGGAAGCAAGCACACAGTTAAGGACAGGATTTGGCCTCTGTGCAGTATTTTTTGTTGGTGTGGCCAAGCCCTTGATAAGTACATGTGGTTTTTAAAACGGTTCTCACGTTTTCTGGACCGATTTACATTTTTCATTACCAGCTTGCTTTACTTTTCCATTTCCTTTACCTCTGCAGTTGACTTTAGTCTTACAAGTTTCCTTTATCATTCGCAGGGGCTGAAAAAGAACTGGGAGGAGGTCCACAAGGAATTCCAGTCCCTCTCTGTCTTCATAGATTCTGTCCCCAAGAAGATCCGCAAGCAGAAGCTGGAGAAAGAAATGAAACAACTGGAACACGACATCGGGGTCATCGAAAAGCATAAAATCATTTATATCGCCAATAAGTAATGACAGATTTCTAAAGGACAGTAAGTTTAAATGTAGGAACAAAACATGGAAAACATAAAAATAAAACTATTTTTTTAAAGGAAAACACTACGAGGTGAATAAAAATAAGTCTTAACCAAAATGCTTAGGCAGTGTTTAAAGAATAATCGTTATTCTCTTATACAAGAGAAAATTTTGCTTTTACTAATGTTACATTCCCCACGTATAAACCAATTAACGCGTGAGGCTCTGTGTTCCAGTTCCCATAATGTGATTCATGATGATTTTGTACTTGTTTCACACAAACATTCATTCCTGGGCCCTGAAAAGAAAAGTCAATACTCAGAAATTCAGATTTTTTTTTTTTTTCTGAACTGCCTGATACAAAGACACAAACTTTAAAAACTTTTTGAATTGGAAATAGTGGCCTAGGCTCTCTTATCATGCTCAAGTGTTTCCTACACCCTGTTTCTGAGCTCCACAAATTTAAAAGATATATATATACTCCAGTGTTGACATTTGTGGTTATTTCCAATAATATTTTCAGTATTTATAACCCTGTATACAATGAAAGGTTTATATGTGAAGGAAGGAAACTTAAGAAGATAACTTGAAAAATCAAGAAAACAACTTAAAAAAGGAATCATTGAGAATGATTAGAGAGAATAGCCTCCTTCCTGGCACACCAGTGTTTAAAAACTTATTCTGCCTTACTCCTTAATGCACTATGCGCATTTTACTAAAGTGAGTGATTTTTGTCTTTTTCATCCTTATCTGTTTTGTGAATTCTAAAGTTATTATTTATAGTTTTATATAATTTACTAAGCAATAAATGTATGTAAGTAAAGCTATTTTCAACTCAAAATAAGAAAATACAAATATCTAAAAGGAGAAGAATTCTTTCATGAAATTTTAAATGAGGGGCATTTGGGGAAATATAGGCAAATACAGAATATCAGAAAAATAACAACGTCTACTGCTTAACATTTATTTTTATCATATAGACGACACAGAAAAAATTTAACAATTTTTTCAAACTTTCTCACAAACACGGAATTTGAGGGTATTATAGACAAGCTTACTTTAGTTAATTAAAGAAAAATGTTTCTGTACAATTTTTTTTTGAAAATTCACTTTCAACTTTTTTTCACATCTCTTTCACAAACCAACATCAAATTTTAATTGCCTAATAAAATAAAGATAAATTTCTCATTTACATCCCTGTCCGGTGTGAATGAGGTGGGGATATACTGTGTTCCATGCAGGGGTTCCTGAATGACTCTGCTGCTACAGCCAGCCTTTCTCGGCCAGTTAAGGATAAAATGTTTAGTATTTTATTAGTGAGGTGATTGCCATATATACTCATTTTTAAGTCATTCAAAATCAGTAGCAATGCAAAAATACTGTAATTATCCCAGCCTTCTAGATGTTATGTTTTGGAGTCATGAGTGGCAGTTGCCTTAAATGATACAATGATAACTTCGTGGGTTTAATGGAGAATTCCTCTTTTGCTTTCTTTCTATGTCTACTAAAGAAACCTCACGGCCTACATGTTGTACTTGATAGACTTTATTGCCTTTCTCTCACACAGCTTCCCTAGGGAAACGTTCTCATCTATTTATTGTCCCTGTGAGAGCTTTCCCTACCAGGGGGTCCCAACCTAGTAACCCTGCAGCACAACCCCCCCTCCCCCCCACCACACACACACACAGACACACGTATGTGCCTGCATCATCCTATCAGAGGAGGGACAGACACCTGACTCAGGTGGCTGGCCAATGACTGATCAGATTCTTTCTCTTGAGAGCAAGGACTAAGAGACACAGAGAGTGCAGCACTTGGGGCCAGGCCCCTGAACCTAAGAGGTCAGTCTTCATTACTGCAGCTTATTTGACTTGGTTTCTGTTCCTGTTCAAAGGAGCTCTGAGTACTCAGAATAAAGATTTGATGGGATCTGGCACCCAGCCTATGATCTCTTCAGCTTGGTTTCTTTCCAACATCCCATAGTACTGAATACTACAGGCCTCCCAGATCTGTACACATGGTTCCCAAAATGATGAAAACAATGAGAAAACTACCCTTTTCTTTTTCTCATCCTGCATAGCTGCCTGGTAGATCCCTAGTCTTCAAGAGTCAGCTCATATCCCATTCCAGCACTGGTCATAGTGTATTGTTTGAATCTGTTATTTGCCTGTTTTCCATGAAACTGCAAGCTTTGGGGGAGAAGAACCATGTATCTTCTCATCCACATTCCTTAGAATCTACATAACAGTTGGCATATAGAAGGTTCTCCAAAAATTCTTATGAATAAAGTAGGGAAGGATACCCAAACTTGTATTTTAATGACCCATTTCCATTATTACTATGACAGAAATCAGGCTGGGAGGATAAGGAATTTGGCCACTGTACAAACCTGTGGTTATCACATCAATCACTTATACATGATCAAGTCCAAAGGACACAATTTCATATAGTGCTTAAGTGCTCAGAGACTGGATTCGGACAGACTCAGGTTCACTCCCAGCTCAGCCCCCTTAATTAACCATGCTACAAAGCTTTTCCAAGCTATGTTTTCCTATTGTGTAAGATGAGGTTGATAACCCATGACCATGCTTTGTAGAGTCATGAGGAGAATGAATGAAGCAGTATGTGTATAACAGCTTAGTCGCTGGCATGTAGAAAACAATGAACTTATGGCTGAGATTTATTATTAAGAATGCTCTTTGGGTTCTTTAGTATTTCGTTCCAGTCGGTGCTAGGCCCATCAACATACTTGCAACAGAGTTTCCCAAGCTCATAAAATCCGGTTGCAGGGAAAGACCTGATTGACTAGAAGTCCTGGCCTGAGGTTAGCCTAGCCTGCTTAATCTCTCAGTGGCACACACAGATGATAACAACTATATTTGGTAACTTTTATCTTTAGTAACTGGCAAAAATTTGGCAATACTTCCTAAGTTACACAGACATCCCAAAAAGAAAGATAAGCTTCTATCAGTAGTGATTTAATCAGGAAGTCACTGAGAGGATAGGTCTGCAAGGTCCTGCCCAGAAAACCCTTATGGGTGATATTTACTAGTGAATTAATGTGGCCCAGGACTTGACCTCAAGGCCACAGCTCACCATTCTCAGGACCTCAGAGACAGATGCACATGAATTAAAATCCACGTGAGTACAAGGTACCACTCAAACATCAATTTTTAAATTAAGAAATACCTCTCCCCTAAATAAATCCTCACTATCAGTGTATTCCGTCCCCGTTGTCAAGCTATGTGGGAACAGAAATCATAATCAAAGTGGGTACTTTGGCTAGAACAGAGTCAAAAGGAGAAAGAAATCTAAATTATTTGACAAAAATCCTCTCAGCTCACATAGCTCCCTTGTCACATGGCTGCCCACTACATGCTGGGAACTGTTCTAGATAGTTGTTGTGCAATATAGTGGTGGATGAGATAGTTGGGAAGGCATAAATAATCACACAAATGCATTTATAATTAGAAATTGTTTTGAAAGGAAAAAAAAGAGAGGATGCTATGGGAGAGATTATCAAGGGAGTTCTAAATCAGATTTTGTAAAATTAGACTGAAGAACTAGCAGATGCTGAGAGAAGAGAGGAAGAGAAGGTTTGTGGAGGGCAAAGAATTCTAAGCAGAGATAAAAAAAAATATATGTGGGGCAGGAAACCCATAGGCAGCCATTGGGGCTGGGGTGCGCTTAGAAGGGGAGAAAGGTACAGGCTAAAGATGAAGAGAGAAGCAGGAGCCACTGATGTGTTTTAAGCAGAGAGGGAACATGAGCCCAATAGCATTTTATGTATTTTTTTTTAAGATAGGGTCTCACTATGTTGTCCAGGCTGGTCTCAAACTCCTGACCTCAAGCCATCCTCCTGCCTCAGCCTCCCAAAGTGCTGGTATTTTTAAGTGATTACTAACTCCTTGGATTGAAGTAGAAGAATGGATGAATGTGGGGAGGCTAGTTAGGAGACTAACACAATCCTACAGGTTAGGGAGATAGTGACACAGACAAAGGTTATGGCTGAAAGAAATACTGAATAGGTAAAAATATACCTTGATGATGACTCAAAAGGAAAAGAAGGGGGAAGTTTCAAATCTGACAACCAAATTCTAATTTGAGCAACTGGACTCATGGAGGTGCCATTTTCTGAGTTGAGGAAGTGTAGGGGAGAGGCAGAGTTGGGGAGGATATCATGAGGAGATGAAGAATACAGTTTTAGACATTTTTATAACAATCTTATGGAAATTTAGACTGATAGATGAGATAAATGAAAAAATTGCAAGAGATTTGAGTCAGAAAAGAGATTTGGATTAGAACCATAAATCTGGGGAATCATCAGAGTGAATGAGAACCCAGCAACTCTACCATTTAGAGGTTGGGGGGACAGTAGGAACTAGTAGATGAAAGACAAGTAGTGGCCAGAGCGCCCAGAAGAAAACCAGGGAGCGAAGAAATTCAAGAAAAGAGAACACTTTTTTTTTGAGACAGAGTCTCATTATGTTGCCTTTGGTAGAGTGCGGTGGTGTCACAGCTCACAGCAACCTCAAACTCTTGGGCTTAAGCAATTCTCACGCCTCAGACTCCCAAGTAGCTGGGACTACAGGGGCCTGCCACAACGCCTGGTGTTGTAGTTGTCATTGTTGTTTGGCTGGCCCAGGCTGGTTCAAACCTGCCAGCCTTAGTGTATGTGACCCGTGCCCTAACCACTTAGCTACAGGTGCTGAGCCAGAACACTTTCCTTAAGGGAGAGCCCCAACTATGGGAATGAAATTCTGAACATCCTGGTCTAGACTTCTCCCCCGCACTAAGCAGGTTACAGATCAGCGTCTATACTGGTTCCTCTGCTTCTGTGCCATATTTGCAGTCCAAACTCTTACATGGAAATCTTCTTGGATTACTATCAAGACTATGAAATTCAAAGGAGATTTTGAATCCCAGATAATAAAAGGCACATCTCCCCCCCCCCAAAAAAAAAAGAAAAGAAATCCTCTTCTTTCTCTAGATACGCTAGTGCCGTTGGCCAATGCCACACATTGGCGTGTGACTCACCATGCCTATTAGTACCAATCACATTAATACAGTTTGGACACCAAACTGAAGGAAACTTTTCAACAGGTCAAGGAAATTTTCAACTGTTAAGGAGGCCAGAGCTGGTGAACATTATAATTAACTCTCAAGAGGACAATCAAATTTGTCTCATTTCCAAGTTCTTAGCAAGCTTCAGAAAATGATTTATTCCTAAACACTAGTTACTCCAAGTAAGAGACAAACATAGATAAGGGCCAAAAAAAAAAAAAAAAAAAAGAAAGAAAAGAGAGCAAGATAATTTTTCTGGAGTTTCTTTCTGCTGAGATGTGCTATGGTTGAAAAAAAATCGGCAGGGTTGACTCTGACAGTAAGTTATTTATATAACTTTTGGAAAATCACTTAGTGGCCCTTGCCCTTAATTTCCTCATCTATAAAACAAAGAAACTGAACTGGCTGTTGTGCAACCTTCTTTCCAAGTTTAATGGCCCGTAACTATAAAACTATATGGTGATTTCAATTTCACTCAAACAAAAGTTTGATCTTCAAACTGAATGTGGGAAGGTTCTGGTGGATTCAAGGCTGACAATCTGCACCAATACTTACCAACCTCAAACCGTCATTTGACATTGTAGGAAGAATGTTAGTAAGGCAAAAAGTGTCACTTAATTTTATGCTCCTGTCAGATGAGAATTTCCTTAATAACAGTCCTCTGAGATTTTCAACCACAGGGTGCTCCTTACTGTAAGGATTTTAAATATGTGGCCTCTCTAGGAAACTGGTGCTGAAACAGAGAAAAAAGGAAGGGAGAATAGGAGAGAGGGATGGGAGGAGAAAAAGTAAAAGCCTGAAATGGAATTTGTTCTTTTATCTAGAACAAGTGGTTTCAATGAGAGAAGGGCATTCTCTCTGATCACACCATAGCAACACTTCTCTGCACTTTGGACAACAAAATACTACCAAAAAAAAAAAAAAAAAAGCTATGTCTTCGTAATAAAAAATTGTTGAGTGAGGTTAGAGGTAGTGGCATTTTTTTTGCTTCACACATAATGTGCTTGATGAAAAAGAGCTGAAACTATTACAGCTACAGGGTAAGAGAATGCCAATGATATCTGCAAACTGAAAGATGTGGTTTCACAAGACTGGTGTACAAAAGTCATGCACCTGTTACTTCTATAAACTACATGTGCAACTGTGGCTTTTAGACTCAGATTTTTTTATTCTAAAGGGGATGCCTATATAAGAAATGAGACTTGGATGGGTGATAGATACTTTGTTTAAACTGCCATAGCTTTGGCTGGGGCTGGTGGCTCATGCCTGTAATCATAGCACTCTGGGAGGCCTAGGCAGGTGGATTGCCTGAGCTCAGGAGTTGGAGACCAGCCTAAGCAAGAGCAAGACCTCATCTCTAAAAATAGCTGGGCGTTGTGGCAGGTGCCTGTGTTCTCAGCTACTCAGGAAGCTGAGGCAGGAGGATCCCTTAAGCCCAAGAGTTTGAGGTTGCTGTGAGCTAGGCTGATGCTATGGCACTCTAGCCTGGACAACAGAGTGAGACTCTGTCTAAAAAAAGAAAAAGAAATTAGCTTAGACACTCATATGAGTGATATCTGTGAAGCAAGAATATAAACTTACCTAAATGATACTGCTGATGTGGAAAACATCTGTGGAATTCTTTTGGAGTAAAAAATATCCATCACATTTCTGAACCAAATTCTCCTTTCCTAGGACAATCAATGTTATCAATTTTATGTACCTTTTCAGAAATATAAAAACAAATGAATGTAAATATATATAATTATGACACATAAACACATATTCTTCTCACTTTTTAAAAAGTGCAAATGAGAGTTTACAATAACCTTTGCCTTTTCCAGATATTGTGAAAATCTTTTTTTTTTAAATAAACACATATTGTTCTTCATTTCTTTTTGTGGATACATGGTACTGAATTGTATAATTTTACGTAATAGTTCACCAGTGCCCTATGGGTGGACATTTAAATTATTTTCCATATTTTCTATTAAAAGCAATGTCTCAGTAAATGAGTTTGAAAACACATCATTTCACACATTTGGGTATATTTGTAAGAAATCATTCCCGGGAGATAAATAACCAGGTCAAAGATATGTGCACCTATCAGGAACTACTTTTTAGTTTGCTCTTTTCTGCAGATGTGTGGTTATGCGATGTATACACATGCTCCAAGATTTATAATTTACCCAAAAGTGAGTAGGGATAACACATCATACATACCCACTTCTTGTATATCTTTCCAAACAATATTCTACGCATATGTGTATCTGAAAGTAATCACATCTGTATCTATAGAAGAATGAAACTTCTTTGACAGAATGTGGTTTTCTTCTGCCACCGTCTCTGGGGAATCAAAAGACTTTTGCGGAGAGAAGCATCATAGATGATCAGAAACATTCACATGAGGAACAGCTTCTGTATCGTCTCATTCCTTATCAGCCACCATCTACATTGTGGGTCTCATTAAGAAAGCAGTGTTTTCACTGATTGTCTTTTTCAGTATGAGGAGTCTCCTTATTAACTCACTTTGCCTCAACTGGCTAAGGCGCCAGCCATGTACACCTAAGGTGGCAGGTTCGAATCCCCAGCCCAGACCCGCCAAACAACAATGACGGCTGCAACCAAAAAATAGCCGGGCGTTGTGGCGGGCACCTGTGGTCCCAGCTACTTGGGAGGCGGA
>CAUYTI010026616.1:0-22896 GCA_963575145.1 Galago senegalensis
GGCGCCTGTGGTCCCAGCTACTTGGGAGGCGGAGGCAAGAGACTCGCTTGAGCCCAGGAGTTGGAGGTTGCTGTGAGCTGTAATGCCACGGCACTCTACCCAGGGGACAGCTTGAGGCTCTGTCTCAAAAAAAAAAAAGAAAAAAAAAGACCTGTTTAAAATTTGTGGACAAAGAACAAAGCCCTTCCTATGGGAATAGGTGATTCTTTTTACTATAGATAAACAAATGTATCCTTTGGGGGGGGCAGAATACAAGATAAAGTAAAAATAATAAAAGAAAAAAATAATTAAAAAAGCTACAAAGGAAAAATGTATGTATAATTAAAAAAAATCAGCGTTTAAGGAATAAAAACACAAGTTTAGACAACTGAGGAAATAGAGCAATATTAAAACAGTGAAATGCAAGAGATGGAATGATAAATAGATGCTAAAAAAGGAAAAAAAAACTTCAAGAGATTAAATTAAAATGACTTAAATAAATAATAATGATTTGAGAAAGATGAAATTGTAATTACTTTTTCCTTAAAGAGTAAATTAAATGTTAAAGAGCTGAGAACAGACCAGCTTCAAAGGCTAAGCACAAAACAAAGATAGATAAGTTAAAAAGGTTAAAAATATGAAGATGATAAAATATACAAAGAGGAACGGCATAAATTTCTAATGATGAAATGTGGTAAACTATGCTAAATGAAAGCAAATCAGAGCTACGGACTAAAAATAAAATTGTAATAGATATACACATACAAGAAAAAAAAAATAAATGAGGCTCCCGGGTGTTCCTAACAGGTCAGGCCATCCTAGCTCAGTAGTTCCCAGACACCATTTTTCTTTGCTCTGTGGAGACTGGGCACAGAGCAAAGACTCTTCTCTCTCTCTCTCTCTCTCTCTCTCTCTCTCTCTCTCTCTTTATAGTGACTGGTTGTCCTTTAAGCACATGGAAAAGCTGGGAGGCTGGTCCTTCACTAAGAAGCATCACTCAGACCTCTGATAGTGATGAGGCTTCTCCAAACTCTACATGGCCTCATACCTGTAATCCTAGCACTCTGGTTGGCTGAGGTGGGAGAATCCCTTGAGCTAAGGAGTTCAAGACCAGCCTGAGCAAGAGGGAGGCCCCTGTTTCTATTTAAAATAGAAAAATTAGCCAGGTGTCATGATGGCATGTGCCTATAGTCCTAGCTACTGGGGTGGCTAAGGTGAGAGGATCTCTTGAGCCCAGGAGTTTGAGGTTGTGGTGAGCTATGAAGATGCCACTGCACTCTAGCCTGAGGGACAGAGAAAAACTATTTCTCAAAAAACTAAAAAATTAAGAAAATAATAATTAAAAAACTCTTAAGTTGAATGAGGCACCAAAGCAGTGTTCTCCCTGGATAGACAGAACTCAGTGGGCTCCTGCTGTCTGTTCTTTAACTACAGAGAGAATCTCTGGGTCATCAGTGTCTGGCTTCTCCTGGTTGAGTGACCAAGGATTTCACTGGCATGCTTTCTCAGCCTACATGAATAGAAAACAGCTAAGTAGGCCCTCTAGGGGGGCACGATCCCATTTCGACATTCTGTCGTACAATTGTCTGGGGTCTGATGGAGAATAGAAAGGGGCTGGAGGCCTAAATCTAGCTTGGAATTCTGGCTCTCCCAGGCCCTGCTCAGTTTTTCCTTCTGCTGGAAGAGGAAGACAATATGCTCACTGTTGACTTTTCTGGGAGAAGGTCTTACAAGTCCGAGGCAATATTCCAACTCAGGGATTAAGTATTGTAGTTTCTTGCATTTCAAATGCTCATACTTCCAGATCAGGGGCTCAATCCAGGCCTCTGATGTAAAGCTTAATGTGGTCTTAGTCACTGGGTTTCCTGCTGGCCTGGACACACAGTATTTCCAGCTCACAGCTGGTTGTTACGGACTCCCAAATGTCAGGCCAGCTTCTTCTCAGTGACACTGGCATTCATCATCATTACCATTATTTATTAGGACTAAAATTACTCTTTTCATTTACATAGCATCTTTTATCATGGAACTTAAGGCACCTGGATCATCCAAACAATTTTGGCTGAAAGGGGCTTGGAACTCATAGTGTTCCACTTCCACTTTATTGACACAGGTCACAGCACATCATTGTGGAAAGACTTGAGATGCATAATATCTCACAATAAAAAGGCTTAAAAGTCTCAGCTCCTGAGCCCTCCTGTTAACTTATCTAACACATGGTTTCTCTGACTTCCACTTGAACTATTTCTGGGGTTGACATTTTGTTTCAGGGCATATTATCAGGCAGATTTGTGTTTTATTGTGTTTTGATCCTTGCCCTGTGAGCTTCATCCATTTTAGGCATTCTTCCTTTGGGGTATACCTTGTGGATAAAATCTAACACCCCACCCCCCCACCCCCTTGCACATGCCTGAACTTTCCCATGTGAAGTCTACGCAGCTTGTTTATATAACATTGTTCTTGATGTTCTCACATTTATTAGTGGTCTTTGAACACACTTTTATTAATAGGCTTGGTAAAGATGATAGAAATGGCCTGTATGTTATGGGACCAGCAAAGAGGTAATCCTTGCATAAGGATTGGAGAACCGAAATTTAACCTACAAGGTTGCACTTGTCTTTCACAAGTGATCATGGGCTTCCATGGTGCTTGTAGGAATCCATAACAGTAGAGTAGTTCCTTAGGGTGGTGGTGATGGTGATGGGGCCTCTGAGGATGGCTGGGAGGTTTTGATAACAGTGGCCTTGAGGACAAAGATAGGATTTTCTCATAAAATACAGTGGGTGTTGCCAAGCCAAGGATCCTTTAGCAACATATTTCTGAACAAGAAAACAAAATAAAAAGATGGATAATTATGGTAAGTTCCAAAAGAAGCACGTTGCTGTCTTACTATCCTGGTTATATTATTTGGGGTGAGTTCTCACTGAATCAGGATTGATTCCGAGCCTCCTGAACTCTTCTTGTTTTGTTTTTGTTTGTGACACAGGGTCCGTTCTGCTGCCTGGGGCTAGAGTGCAGTGCAACCTCAGTCTCCTTGGCTCAAGACACTATAAGGGGAGTTGGGCAAAGGGTGTTCAAACTCTCTTTGCTTCTTTTTCCTTATATTTGGAAGTGGGGAAAAAATTGTTATTCTGATCCAGAAGAGGTCTAAGAAACTATAATTTATCCCCATCTGATTGCTGCCCTCACTGGAAAAAAGTACTCAGCTATTTGGAATGCTATGTTCCCAGATAGATAAAAAAAGGAAAAATTTATAGTAATATTTTAATCTCACTGTTTACAACTTAAAACAGTAAAAGATAGACACATTTAATTAAAAAAAAATCCAGAGGTAGCTGCTTTCTGCTTTTATTTCTTCCTTGCAAATGTGTTTTAGTAATTCTCAAATTCTTGTCTGTAGGCAATTGGCAGGGCATCCATGATGCTTTTTTAGACCGAGGAAGGAGGTAGAGAGACCTGTAAAGAAAGTGACATTTGTTTGCAATTGTCCAAACCTCTGTACATGCGCCACAGGAATGGTGTGGATGGAGAGAACATTTGAGGGCCCTGGTTCTGGAGGAAATGCAACATACCGAATCTTGTCGATGAACTTGTTCATGGAGATCAAAACGGAAATGATTTGCTCTGGGAACTCTTAAGGTCCTGCTGCTAAGTCATTTGCATAGTGTTAAATGATGCCTAGTGCTGGGGCCTGGCTCTGGGAGTGCGTTCCCCAGGGCTCCCTCCCCCACACCCCATCCTCACCACCGCCTGGACATGGAGAGGGAGCTGGGTGCATGAGGACTCCATTTGCCTTCCTCAGACATTGCAGCTCCAAATAAGTATTACTATTTATTATTCCCAAATTTAGGGTTATTAATTATATCAGCATAAACCTAATTTATGCCATCATAAACAGTGATAATAAATGCTGCCAAATGCTAATACCCAGCTCTTGCCAACTGTGCCTGTAGTTGATGGGCTTCCCCCTCACTTCCCAGAAGCATTAAATTAAAAATGATTCAGTGTTGCAGAATCATTGATCAAGTTGGGGCCGAGGCTCTTGGGGAAATGCACTTGTTTTGTTAAATGCTTTGCTCTTTCATTGGCTGAGCAACTTCTGATATTTGTCTGTATTCTGGTCTTTTTCCTTTCCTCCTCCTCCTCTAATCTTCCTATAGGAGGAAGAAATCTTGGGCAGGGGTGCAGGGATGGGGGGAACATACATGAATATCTATTCTTCTCTCTTAATTTCCCCTTCAGACATCTCTCTTCTTAGCATTTCCACCCTTAACACGTTCTTGCAGCATGTGCTTAGAAGTCTTTATAAAGCAAACCCTTGGGTATTATATAGATTTGTTATTTCTTAATTCCCATCGCATCTACCATGTACTTAGGAGTGAATGTTACAAATGCTACCGAATACACATGGAAGTTTGCGGCTGGAAATTTCGAAGCACAGCCCTGATAAGCCCCACAAAAACTGAGGATGCCTTTTCTTTTGTTAGTTACTCTGAGGATGCTCTGCCTTGGGAAGTGAAAGGGAGAGCCCCTCCCCTGGTTATCAGAGCGGTAATAGGATCTCATTGCCTTTATCAAGGGGAAATCATTTTTGCTTTTTCCTTCATTCTCCCTGGATTTAGCTTTTTCCCCCATCTGTGATTATGGGGATGATAGTGTAGTGCAAAGAATTCTGACCAGGTGAAGGGAAGACGACACAGCTTAAGTCATACCTTTCCAGCCCTGTGGCTTTGGACACATGACTTCAACCCTCTTCTTCTGTCTCTTCAACTTCACAGTACTCAGCTCTGACTACTGCACCTTGCTTTTGATTAAAAGTATCATGACTAAATATCACAGTACCTCCAAACTCTTTAGCACTATACAGAAATAAAGGTTCTCTTACTGTGCCCTGAAGTGTAAATATTCGTGGTAGGGCATCAAAGCTCGTCTCAATGCCCAGTCTAAGGAGGCTTAGTGATCTTTGTCCTGCTTTGCATTTCTTGGTTTCTCAGAGAAACCCAGGACAAACCATGGCAATAGGCTAGAAATCCCACAGAGGGAGGGACAGGTCAAAGGTGGGAAAGCTTCCTCTAGATACACATAAACTTCTTATCAAAGCTTTGATTGTCCTTGCAATTTTAAAATTACATGGTACGTATAGGACTGAATAAATGGTACCAAAAAACACAGCATTCGAGGAAGGTTAGAACTGTGGAATTTAGCTAATGCCTTTTTCCCTCCTCATGCCTGGTTTTTAAATAAAATTTCTTGGCCCATCAGAATGGACAAATTAACTGGCATCTTGCCGTTGGAAGCCAGCATCTAATCAGCTTCCATAGAGGAGTGTCCAAAAGCTTTTCAGAGCATCTGTAATGAGCATAACCTGTGGTCCATGGAGTCTGTCTTCCATAGCCTGGGGATTGCCCGTGCCTCCCGGTCTAAGATGGGAGGTGGCTAATGGGGAAATTGAGACAGATCAATTCCAAGCCTCAAGATCATAGACACCCAGGATCCTAGAAGATTACACCGTGTCAGGAACCAGAAGGAATTGCACCTCCAAAGGGGGCATGGGGAGGTTGCCTTGGAGCCCCCTGTTCTCTCTCACTCTGTCTGTGTCCCCCGCCTGGCGGGCCAGAGTTAATAAGCTGGGAAGTCAAAAGGCATTAGGCACACTTGGGTAACGCGGATTCCCCCTCCCTGGCCTGACTTCCCGCTTACCTTTGCCTTGGTTATTTATCTCTCTGGGCCACCCAGCCCTTTTGAATTATTAGCCTTCCTTCTTCATTGCCCAGCTCCCTTCTTGCAAACATGCTCCCATACATCTTCTCTGCACAGGGAACACTTTCTCCTCTATTTACAGTTTCTCCCTGCTCCCTCATCCTTCCCCTTGGCCCAATAACTAACGGCCAAGGAGATAAATAAGAAACATAACTCTTTTCAGGCCATTATTTTTTTGTTACTCTGCACAGGAATATATATAATAACAAGGAAACAAATCTTATTACTAAAGTAATTACGATAAATAAAAAATAACTGAGAGTTGGAGCTTAAGGAAGAGGGCACGTCAGGGGAGTGATTGCACAGGGCTTTAAAAATTTAATTTACTAGTGCCCGACTCTGCTGCCCTGTTGGTGCTCTGTTTAGGAGATTGCGTCTAATTAGAGAGAGGTTTTTATTGCTCTTTGAACATGCCTACCCCTAGCTCACTTAGGCCTTGGGTCTTTAAAGGGGAAATTTGCCTCGGGGAATCCCTTGAGACATCCCCTTGTCAGTGGCTCTGCACTGGGAACAGCAGCATTTAGCATGTTAAATTTGCATCATCACTGAAGCTTGGGAACTGCAAAGAGCTACTTGGCATCTTTCCCTGTACAGATAAAATTCCCTTTCATTGGTATACGCAGAGGTGCATTTATCCCATCAGCTGTGGATCCCTAAGGAGAGGTCACAGGGTATCCCTTTGTCAAATACGCTGGTGCTAACCAATCTCAGAGTTAAAAATTTGTTTCCTTATAGACCATCTAATTTTACCCAGAACAGATTTTTGTCCATTGGTTCTCATATGGGCTGTAGTGGAAATGTGAGCAGTCTTTTTTCTTTATTAATTATGACTGTTATCCTATTTATAGAGTCATCTTTCCTAATCCTTTTGGTATTTAAGTCTTTCTTAGATTTAACTCTTTATCCTTCAATCTGAACCATGCGTGATCTGGGTTTAGACCCAATACACAATATTTTAACTAGAGTGTAAATGTTTTGTTTCTGTAACCGCCTCCAAGTCATTCTGGAAGGCAGACGGGCCACAGCATCATGGCCTACTGCTGCCTCTCAGCACCGTTCTTCAACTAGGAAGATCACTTCACTTCACTAAGGTGCGGCTTGGGAACTGCAAATCAAAGTCATCTACAAGTGTAAAGTTTAGGGCAGATACAATGTAGGCACTGATAGAACATTTCTGCCTCCAACCACCACTATCACCACCATCTCTGCTGTCACCACCACCACCAATCACAAGAAAAGGATCCATATATATATGTGTATTTTTTTTTTTTGCACCAGAATGTTCATTACAGCCCAATTCACAATTGCTAAGTCATTGAAGAATCCCAAGTGCACATTGACCCAGGAATGGATCGACAAACTGTGGTATATGTACACCGTGGGATACCATGCAGCGTTAAAAAAGATGGAGACTTTACCTCCTTCATGTTTAAATGGATGGAGCTGGCACATATTCCTCTCAGTAAAGTATCTCAAGAATGGAAGAAAAAGCATCCAATTTACTCAGTTCTACCATGAAACCAATATATAGGGAAACACACTACCATATGAAATCTATAACCCAACTACACTCAAGATGAAGGGGAAAGAGGAGAGGGAGGGTTGGGGAGGGGGACGCATGTGTGGAGGGAGGGTAATTGGTGGGACCACACCTATGGTGCATTTTACAAGGGTGCATGTCAAATCTACAAAGTGTAGATTATAAATGCCTAACCAATAATTAAGAAAGTACGGTGAAGGCTATGTTAACCAGTTTGATGGAAGTATTTCAAATTGTATATGGAACCAGCACATTGTATCCCATAAATGCATTAATGTACACAGCTATGATTTAATAAAAAGAAAGAAACTGACTGGAATAAAAGTATTTGCAAATACTGCTAGTTACACCCAGAAACTAGAGCTTGCAAATCTAAAAATAGTATTGAGACAGGTCAGAAGCAATGTCTCATTTCTTTGACAATTACATTTTTAAAACTCTCTTTCATTACAGAAGAGATATTTAAATAACAATTGAGCTAGGAGAGGGATAACATGTATTTCTTTTTTTTTTTGAGACAAAAATCTTACTGTCACTCTGGGTAGAGTGCCATTATACCTCACAGAAACCTCAAACCCTTGGGCTCAAGTGATCCTCTTGCCTCAGCTTCCCCAGTACCTGGGACTATAGGCACCTGCCACAGTGTCTGGCTAGTTTTTCTATTTTTAGTAGAGACAGGGTTTTGCTCTTGCTCAGGCTGGTCTTGAACTCTTGAGCTCAAGCAATCCACCTGCTTCAGCCTCCCAGAGTGCTAGGATTATAGGCGTGAGCCACTGAGCCAGGCCCCAAATGGCAAATATTAATTGGGCATTTAAAATATGTTTGACAATGCTAAACACTTCTCATCTACTACCGTTTAATGCTTATAACAACCTTCTGTGGTAAGTACTAATAATACCATGACTTTACCAATGAGAAAACTAATATTTATAGAGCAAATTAAGTGTCTAAGGGCATAAAGAACATGGATAGTAACTGGGTGAGGAGGATATTGATCTGATTTTTCTTCTTCGTGATTCTAGACCCTGCCTACTCACCACGGTGTTATGTATGAAATCTGAACTCATACAATTCCCTAATGTGAGAGTTGAAGGCATTTTACACATCAGAAAACCCAGCCCCACTCTTTCTATGTAGAAGAAAAAAAAAAAGAAAAGAATTCCTAGTAAGGTACAGTAGGTTATTAAAGCCCCACAATGTTGAACTGAATCTTGAATCCAGGACTAAAACTTTCTCCACTCAGTGGCCATCCCATGAAAAGAGAACATATTTTCAACCTGCATAGACATTTGAGTATACTACTGTGCATAATATTATGATATTTGGACACATAAAGCAAAGACAAGGACTTCGTTAAGACAGAGTACAAAGAACTGTGCTGCATGGGAACGGATACAAAGTCAGAACCCCTTCCAGTGGTTCTCAATTTTCCTAATGCTGTGACCCTTTAATGTAGTTCCTGTGGGTCGTCACCTGACATGGCTTCTCAGAGGTGGTTGGATGTAAGAGGGCATTTAAAAGGGTGAATCAGGCTCTGCTCCTATAGCTCAGCAGCTAGGGTGCCAGCCACATATACCAGAGCTGGTGGGTTTGAACCCAGCACAGGCCTGCCAAACAAAAATAACAACTACAACCAAAAAATAGCTGGGTGTTTTGGCGGGTGCCTGTAGTCCCAGCTACTTGGAAGGCTGAGGCAAGAGAATTGCTTAAGCCCAAGAGTTTGAGGTTGCTGTGAGCTGTGATGTCACAGCACTCTACTGAGGGCGACATAGTGAGACTCTGTCACAAATAAATAAAATAAAAAGGGTGAATTAGAGGATCCTTGGGAGAAGAATGATATGTTACCAGGCCAGCATTTTCCACTGGGTTCTGCAGGACACTAGCAGATTGGTGCTAATATATTTTTTACATAAGAGGGTTTTATGGTTGAAAAAGTGTGGGAAAATTTTGGTAAACAGTTTTTAGTTGTATGACTTATCAGTGCCATTAAAATATTAACATGTGTGGAGATACTCTAAGATGTGGCATTTCCTGAACTTATTTGAACAGGGTCTCGCTTTATTAAAGTACAGCCAGGATATCTAGAGGCCTGCTTGGGATATTTGCTTCAGGCTTTTTAATTACAATGCTGGTGTAAAACTGAAACCCACTTAAAAGAAGCACAGTAGTGGCTCTGAACACTTAGAATAGTGATTTTCAGCCAGTGGGCTATGGCACACCAGTGTGCCATGCGAGGACTTTAGGTACACTGTGAAAAAATTTAAAGATCATTAATTAAATTATTTTCAAAAGAAGTTCAAAGCACAGTATGTATATTCTTCTTTCTTTTTTTTAAATCAACGTTATTTAAGTGCTCCACAGAAAATTTAATGATAGGTTCAAGTGTGCCAGGACATAAATAGGTTGAGAGACACTGATTTAGGATGAAGCTGGATTGCTTGGGTCTGCTACTTATCAGCTGTGTGACCTCTAGTAAGAACCTTGTTATAGGTTGGGTTATTTGAGAAATAGACTTTGAGATGGAGAGTTGCCGCGGGAGGTTAAATGTGATGTATTCTTGGGAGTAAATAACACCTGTACAGGAATGGAAATAAGGTACAGTTGGATTCTGGTGCACTTGTTACTACAGAAGCCTCAGGTGATCAGTGGGAACCTCTGCAGCTGAGATGCATCTGTACTTAATGGCCTTTCAAGGTCCAGAATTAAGGCCAGTGGACTAGGCCTCTCCCCTGTGCTTCCCACCAATGGTCAGTGTTCAAGTGTGGGCTGCCCCAGGTGGAGGTGTAGCCCTGGCAAGAAAGATCCCTTGGGCTGGGGGCAACTCTTAGGGGAGGTACCATAGCTTCTCAGAGCCACTGAGGAATGAGCCCTTTGGTCCTAAAGGGCCCTTTGGCCCTTTGGACACTCTGAGGGACACACCTGGCATCCACTGTGCTTCAGTTTCCTCATCTGTAAAATGGGAGTGATGGTAGTACCTTCTTTATAAGGTCATTAGTGAGTTAAATGAATCATTGTGTAATATGCTGTTATTGAGCTCTACTGGCGTTAGAGTGATTAAAAATAATAATTAAGATACATACTAGTTATTTATCATGGTATTCCCAGAATGCTGAAAACAATGAAAAATGAAGGAGCAAAGAGAATATATTCATATTCCCAGTGAATTAAAAACAATTTTAGTTCCGATGAGTCACTGTATTTTCACACTGATAGGACTCTCTTTAGTCTTTTCTTAGTCTCGGATGAAAATGCCCAATATGCTGCACTTTCTGGAGTATTCTCTCCCTAATGCTATAAATCTCTGTGACAAAAGCGATCCACATCTTCAAAAGGAATCACTTCAGCTGGTTCATGTATTTAGTTTAAAACAAACAAACAAAAAACTCAACAATAACAACAACAACCCCCAACACACATACACTCACACACACGCTCACACATACTCACACACACTCAACACATGTACTCACACACTCACACAAACACATATGTGCTCTCACACACTCACACATACACTCACACACTCACACACAACACATGTACTCTCACACACACACAAACACATACATGTACTCACACATACACACACACTCTCACACATATACACAGGTACTCACACATACACACAAACATATACACACACTCACACATACACTCACACACTCAACATGTGTTCTCACACATACACTCACACAAACACATACATGCACTTACACACACACTCACAGACACACACATGCTCTCACACACTCATACACACACACACACTCACATGCTCTCACACACACACACACACAAACCCAAGAAGCAAAATTCAGGCCAGGGCAAGATGGAACTTTAGAAGTTGAATAGAGATCACTAGATATTACCAGTTCTTATGTAGTTGATTGTGATTTTGTTGTGACCTACAGGGAGCTAGATGCCTGGAAGAGATGACCTATTCTAATGTGATGTCAGGAGATTTGATGTTGAGACCAAGTTTTGTTTTGTTGTTTTTTCCCCTCAGTGCAATGTTATGTGAAAATTTCCAAAGCTAGGGCTGTACTTTCCAATGTCAGAGCAAAAAAATTTCTAATGTTTGTGAGTCCTGATTAGGCTGGGCCTCTCTCCAGAAGGTGACTGCAGCACTTTAATGCCCATCATTTGTGGTAGTAGCTGTGGAAACTCAGACAGCGAGACTCCCTTCAGCAGTAATCATGGCCATTGAAACCCATCTGATCTAATGTGGGAAAGACTTTTTTAAAAATGTAATTCAATATCTAGCTATTAATCTAGCAGTCCTGACACTGAGTTATTGGGTGTTCTAATTCAGTGGATTTGGCCACTGATAGGCTTAGCTATAATGCATGTAATGTAATGGATATCATCTGAGAAACAACTTACTCTCCGTGAGTAGGTCATTTAAAGGCACTGAGTAACACGACATAAATTATATATCAAGAAAGTATTTGGAATCATTTAGTTCAACAGTCTTTGGTTGTTTGGAAAAAGAAATAGGCTAAGAGATTTGGTGCTACTTATGAAAGTTTACCCACTTTCCTAGAATAGATGTGGTCAAATCAAGAGGTAATGGACACTATTCTATTTCTATGAATGATGAAAGTTTTATCCCTATTATTCCACATAGAGAGTGTGAACTATAGGTGAACGTTTCTGTGATTTGATCATACCACCATGGAATCATGTGGAAATCAGGATTCAGTCCACTTTCCCATCTTATACTCAAGATACCTCTACAGCGTTCTTGAAATGTGGCCAAACAGCTTGTACGCAAGGATGCCCACATGTGTTAACTTATTTCCCTTCATACAAACTTATCCTTTTCTTGATAGTTGTATTAGAAAGTTATCTCTTGAGCCATGTTAAAATGTCTTTCCTCAAAGCTTCCAGTCATGATACCACGTAGAATAAGTTGTATCATTTCTCTTCTGACTTTTTATATAATTGAAGACCACTCCCATAAATTTTCCTTTCTCTAGAGTAAGCATTTGTAGTTTCTTCAATCAGTTGTCTTGGGATGTGTTTTTGAATTCTCCATTAGTCCTGATTACTATCAGAATTTCGTCACTCATTAATCCAATGAATGTCTGTTGAACATGTCCTAGGTGGGAAATATTGGTAAACAACAATATTACATCGTTGATATAATAAAGGTGAACAGAGCAAGCCATTCATAGTACAGAAGTGGAAATAGATAATTAGAAGTGGGATACTACAATACTGGAAGTGATCTGATGGCTGTTAGCTGCAGATATGCCCAGAGAAAGGGCACCTTTGGTCCTGAGTCCCAGAATGACTTTCTGTGCCTTCTATACATTGAGAGCTGAAGGAAGAGTTAGCCAACAGCAAAGCATGTTGGTAGGGAAATATGGCAGCCTTATACAGGAAAAGCTAGCATGCTCAGGAGTCTGAGAATATTGGTCTCTATTATGGTGGAATTCCCAGCTTTTCAGATGACCACCTTCATTCTGAAAACCTATCTGCTGTTTATAAAGACTGAAGCATGGAGCCTTCAGCTCTTTTGATGGTCTAATTATATTACTAACTCATGTTAGTTGAACATCAAATAAACCCCCTAAGTCCTTTTTGACACTAATTGCCATTAACCTGTATGTCTCCTGCTGCCTCCCTGTGTAGCCGATCCAGGGGGATTAAGTCTTGAACTCGCCCTTATCCCAGTTGCACCTGGTAGGGATCATTCTCTTAAGACCACTCTGGATCTTGAATCTGCCATCCATCTCATTGGACTATGTCCTAATGTCCTATGTCCTAATTGGAGGCTTCAGAGCTGGCAGGAATTTCTTTTATCTTTTTACTGTGTCAATGATATATTTGTTGAATTTGAGTGAATCAAGGACAATATACTAGACGACAAATCATCAAAGACATAGGTCCTTTTAGTTATGATCATTCAACCACTTTCTAATCTATTTTTGTGCTGCCACTGAACCCATCTTTCTTTATATAACTTGCGAGGGTTTCTTGAGAGGCTTTTGCAAATTCCTCACTGAAGGTCTGTTAAACTCTGTCTTGTCTAATAACCTGTCAGAGTGTGAAATGAAGTTGGGTTGGCACAGCTGGAAGGATTCACTAAGTTGTTTCTGGTGATTGTGCTGTTTTTTATGATTTCCGCTTGCTTCTTATTAATATGTTCCAGAAATTTGCTACAATGTTGAGTTCACTGGTTTCATGGGCTACTTTCTCCTTTTGCAAAAATGGAAGGGCACTTGCCTATCTCCAGTGTTTAGAATTTTCCAGAGATCACTGACATTGTCTCACACTAAGGGTGGGTTCAGACAAAGCCCAAAGCCTCTTCAAAAACAGCGAAGAGAAAACACCAGTTCCTAGTGTAGAATAATTCAGACTCCCTATAGGCACCTGTCATAATTGAGGACTTGCCACTCTTAGCCTGCCCTGTCCCCAGAATAGAACATTCATTATGCTTGTCAGGATGATTTAGTCTGCATGTGTGAGAACCGCAGTTCTCTTGACCTTAGTTCATAGAACTGACATGTTACATGTGGGCCCAAATCATTGTAACTTCAGGTATTTTAATCTAGAAAATTCTTTAGGACACCAATCTAAATTGTTTTACTTCTATTGATTTCATGCTCTATAGTACCAACAGAGTTGCCTCTTGGATATGAGTAGACCATATATTGTAAAGATTAAGGATTTTTTGATTGTGTGAAACACTATCAGAGATACGTGATAGCTTAGGCACTTTTAAATGTGAGAATGTTGTTCCCATGGGGTAAGCTAATTGGGGTTAAAACTGGCAAAATGCCAGACTATTAATATGACTCAAGCAGTGACTTAAAGTCAACGATTTCTGTCTAGTATGGGAGACAATTTCAACAAAACATGTTTTCTTCTCCATTTAAAATTCTGATAATTTAGGGGCTGGGTGTGGTGGCTCATGCCTGTAATCCTAACACTCTGGGAGGCTGAAGCAAGTGGATTGCTTGAATTTAGGAGTTTGAGACCATAATGAATAAGAGTGAGATCCCTGTCTCTAAAAAAAAACTAGGCAGGTCTTGTGGTGGGTCTCTGTAGTACCAGCTATTTGTGGGAGGCTGAGGTAAGAAGATCGCTTAAGCCCAAGAGTTTGAAGTTGCTATGAACTATGACGCCATGACACTCTCCCAAGGGCGACAAAGTGAGACTCTATCTCCAAAAAAAAAAAAAAAAATCTGGCAATTTATTCAGTAATTTTTAAATATGGTGGATCATCAGAAGACCCCAAGGATCTTTCTAAAAATGCAGTGTCCACTCCCCTTATATTTTCTGACTTTTGATTCAAGAGGGAGAGGTGAGACCTAGGAGCCTGCATTTAAAAAATACTAGATAATTCTGAAAGCAGGCTCATTCTATGCTACTTGACTGTATAATCTTTCTCACTGTCACACTGTCAGATGATTATAGAGAGAGGTTGTGGGTATGGACAGAGATGTATGTGTGTGGGTCAGAGAGAGAGACAGAAAGGGGAGGACGAAGCAGAGGAGGAGAAACATAAAACAATAACACAGGTAGAGATAACTCACCAAGAGGAACAGGGATAAAGATGTCATCCCCATTTGAGAGGCAGCAAATATTTCAAAGCATCTACTGGAGTAGAGGTGAGTTTTGTCACTTCTTGACTACAGAGCAGAACTCATGTAGCAGAACCCACATAATAGAAAATAGGAATGAATATAGATCTATAGCTAGCTAAGATTTTGTATTTAGAATTTGAACCTTGAAACTTTGTAAACTGAAAGGCTCAGAATTCTTTGAAGTTCACACAAAGGAATATCAGCTTGGCCATGTGCAGGTGTCAAACAAATCAGTACAAAATACCAAAAAGATCAGTGGACAGCCTAGAACTAATGTCACCATAGATGGCCATTCTGACAGATCCAGGACTGAGAAAAATCTCCTTAGCCAGGACTTTACCTTTTCCTTTGTCAATCAGAATTGAAGGTCGTCTCAGTGTGAGAATTATCCTATTGTGTGTATAGTTTGTATTGTGTGTGTATCAGCCATTTCTTTAGGTAAGTCTTAAGGGAAATTGTATGTGGTTCCAAAGTGTGGTTTCATTCACAAATGAACAATGTTGTCTAAATTCCCTTGCTCCTAGCTAAAAAGATCCTAGTTAAATTCCCTTGGTTCCTTCAGGTAAAAACTACTTAAGCCAGAAGGATCTATCAGATAGTAAAGCCTCCAACATGGTGGCCAGAGTGAGCAGTGGATGTGAACCATGTCCCATCTAAATGCAGCCTGGAAAAGGCCCGCTCTGCTCTAAGAACACAACAATATATATGCACATGCCGGCTGAAATCCTCTGTGGGTTGTAACTAAAGCTGTCCAAGTGATGCTCAGCTAGTTATTTTGTCAGCTTTGTCGTGTATTTTGTATTTATTTTATTTAATTTGGATCAAAGGGTGATTACGTAAGGAAAAAAAATCACTTTATACTTTCTTTGTCTTCAAGTGACTTTGTTTTTGACTGAATTACTAGAGCAGACACAACATAAAACTATTTTTCATGGGCAGAAGGAAAAAGAGGGACAATTCATGAAATGAAATTATAAAAGCTTCATTTTATAAGGGTGATGATGAATGTGCTAGACCTTTGTGTAATATCCATAACCAAAAAAACAGAAATTGCATAAGGATGAATATTAGTGTCTTTCATAAGATATTTTAGTGCATGCTGGATGTCATTAATTAGGCAATATTTCTATGAGTTTGAAACTAGGACATCTCCAGAGTCCTGAATGACATTTCCAGCTTTATGCTGCCATTCAGTTTCTTTTATGCTGTTTTATTTTTTAAAAGTCTGTTTGAAGCCCTAAGACATACAGTTTATGGTAAGATATGTTCTGTAATTTTAGCACATGGTTTAAAAAAATAACCCTATTGACATTGAGCAGGGAGTGACCATGAATGAAGTTTTGACCATTCAGACCAGGACAGCTCCAGTTCCTATCTGGTTTTCCAGTGTAAAAAGTCAATAACATACACTTTCATTCTGTAAGTGCAGATGATGTGAGGAGCCTTCAATGTGTTTAACAGTCACTACTAACTTGACTTTCCCTTCAGCATAAGGAGTCTCTGAGCATGACCAGCATTATTCTTCCCAACTGCATCTTCTCCGGGCATTAAAACTTAGGTTCCCAGACTTTTCTTCAGATCCCAACCTGTGAACATAAGGATAAAATTTGGCAAAACTTAAAAAGAAACACTCTTTCCCCTTTCTTTTTTTTTTTTTTAATTTCTGAGTTAGTAGAGAGAAATAACACACAAAATGAGATTCTTAAATACTTAAGGTCTAAAAGACTTCGGCAAGTGTCTCTCTCTGCCCCTCCTTTCTGCAGACGATGAACCTGGGATTCAGAGAGGGCATAACGGATGACTTGCTCTTAAACCAGCCTGCTTTTCAATTCACTTGGTGCTTTCAAAGCCACTAAAAAAGATGGGGACTTTACATCTTTTGTATTAACCTGGATGGAAGAGGAACACATTCTTCTTAGTAAAGCATCACAAGAATGGAGCAGCAAGAATCCTATGTACTCAATTCTGATGTGAGGACAATTAATGTCCTAGTATACAGTGGGGGGATGGGGAAACCAGAGAAAGAGAAGGAGGGAACGGGTGGGGGAATGCAGGGTATGGTATACCTTTTGTGGGAGGGACACAATTATAAGAGGGTCCTTATCCAACAAATGCAATCGATGTAACCTGTTTTTTTGGTACCCTTAATGAATCCCCAACAATAAAAAAAGGGCTTAAATAAACTCATCAAGGGGAAGGATCTAAAAACTGATCCAATGTGAAAGTAGGACTTTTTACAAATCCAAAATGAAACTCTGGTCATTAGAAACCTTCATCAAGGGCAGCTTTGGGTAGAAAGCCTGTAAAGTGAAGATAGAACAAGAGGGATTTCTTGTCATTCCTAGGAGCCAACTGCAGTGCCTTGGCCTGAAAGCCATTCCCATTACAGCACAAGTAAGTACCCCAAAGGGGGGAATTAAAGAGAAATACTTTAGGAAAGGAAGATATAAATCTTCCTTTTGATATTCCTCATTTTTCTCATCATCTCCCCCCCCCATACTGAATTCTTTAATTGCCATATTCACAAATATCCACCTCTTACTACTTGTATTGTCTATCAGAAAATACCCAATAGAAGATACACTTTGTGTTTTTAGAGTGTGCTTTGCTTTTATTTTCTGAGTTGATTTGATTTCTGCCTTTCCCCTGAGAAAACCAAGCAAGAGAAAATTTGCAACAGGGAAGATTACGACTAGAATTAAGCACTCATGGACCACTGGCGTTTCAGTTATGAGGGGGGGATTAACAACAGAGTTCGCAGAATAATATTTGAAAGTTGCTAAATTATCTTGGATTTCTACCTTCCTGGAATGAGGAAGGGATAAACTTTATCTTTCTAAAAGCAATGGGCTATATGAAACCCTTTCTTGCCTTGTTGTTAAATAACTGCCCATTTGGAGACTTATGTTCTCAACTATCACAACAGAAAGAAAAAAGTAATTAAAAGCCTAGTTCCCAGGAGTCTAATTCCAGGATGTGGTCTAGAAGAGGTACTGTCTTTGAGACCAATGCTATGGACGAGGAAACATTAAGAAATAGAATAGGTACAGGAGGGACAATATGGCTTCTGTTTTTTTAGAGAGTTCTAGAAACACATGAACATCATCCTTTCACTTCGCTCTGCCTCTTCACAAAGACATTCCAAAGGGCAGCCATTTCTTTGGTCACCAGTCATGCAGAACTTAGGTCTGGATTGGAAAGCAGACCTCCTTCTTCTCTGTTGGGAAGTTGCTATCATACTCTGGATCGTGGCAAACAGATGTCCACCTACTCATGTCTCTGAGAACTGCTTTAAGTCATGTCAGCATGGAAGCATCGTCTCTGCCTTCCTCCATGGCCTGCCTGTGGTGAAGCACTGGGGGATGGGCTGGGTCCACGCTACCACACTGAGGCAAAAAAGCTCCCAAGACTCTGCCTCGGCAACACACATGTATGATAAATAGGAAAGAATAGGAAAGCTGTGATTTTTCTTTGAAAGTAAAAATTAAAAAAAATGTGTTGAGCATAATAGACTGTCAACTGTGCTATCAAACTGAAAATTATAGCTGGGCCCAGCAGACTCACAAAGTAAAGTTGACAGATAGGGCAACAGGCAAGCGTGTGTAAATGCTGCCCGGATGGTAACTTCAATTCATCTCTGAGGAATCAACATGGAAGGTCTACTCTCCCAGACACTCAGGGCCCTATAATTTCAGCCTCTGTTCTCACCATATGAGCCAATACAACTTGAACCATGTCTGCATTTCTCATTTTATTTCAGGCAGATGGATTCCTCACAGGACATGCCATTCATGAGATCAGGCATCTTTCTATCATTGCCTTTAAGCTTTGCTGTTTATAATTCCAAGGTAGCCAGAGACATAAATAAAAAGGAACCTAAGAAAAATCCGTGGTTGAAACAAATAACAACAACATATTGCCTTTGATGAATATTCTTTACCCTTACCTATACTGGCCTGGAGTTCAGTCAAGTCTTTAACCTTCAATGATTGAGGGAGGGCAGCTCTTCTGGCAGAGCAGTACAATGAAATATAGTCTATTTCAACTCCAGCATTTTAGGGTGTCCATTTGGACTTAGCCAATCTTTGAATTTTTAAGACATTGCAAATCAAAGAATAATATCAATGCTATGATATGATGGGTGGGACACTTAGGAAATGCAAATCATTATTTCAGTGCGTATGTTTTAGTTGTGATATATTTAGCAGTTTCTTGATACAAGATTTGTTCAGCACTCTGAGGGAGAAGTGAGTGATTAAAAATATATATATATAAATAAATATACTAAGAAAAAATATATATCAGTGATTGTATATAGGTGTGTGTATTTATGTGTATGTGTGTGCATATATACGTATATACATGTGTGATATTTTTCAAGTACTAGACACGATTCTTGGTTTCAGGGAAGCAGAGATATAATTTTGTCCTCAAATGCACACAAACAAGCTTGAGAGATGGACCCCAAAGAGCTAATGGGGTCCACATAGGATACATGTTTTAATAGATACGGGAATAAGTTATTATCAAAGCAGAAAAGAGGCATATGGAGATTTAACTTTGCTTCAGAGGAACAACAGAAATATCAGAGTTTACAGGAGATAACTGAGATTTTACACGGGGCTTTGAGAGCATAAGGACTTCATGGAAGGAGAAGGTGGCTATATTACAGTGTAACTTTGTGATACATACATATATTAAAATGGAACTGTTAAACTGGGTGTTTATTGCATAACAGGAATGGCGCCTTGCATTTTATATTACAAGATCTCTTTTCATTCTTATGACTACCCCATGGGATTGGTACTATTTAAACTGCCTCATATAGATAAAGAACCTGGCACTTAGCGTGGTTCAGTAACTTACTCAAATTCTCACAGTTACCAAGTCATGGAGATAGGATTACAGTCTGGTGGTCTTGTTCCAAAATCCTAGAATTTTATGGACCTATTTGCTTATGAACACTAAACTCGTTAATGAGCTAACCCCGTGTGAGATCCCACAGTGACCCTCGCCTTCCAGAACTAAGCCTGATGACATGACAGGAGAGAGTAGTGCTGACCTGGCATCAGGGGACCCTGTTTCTCAGTCTCGGTGTCTGCTTTACTATCCAAGTGATCTTGGGCAAGTTGCATGAAATTCAATAGGCCTCCTTCCTCATCCATAAAATGAATACAACAATCCTTCCATTATGAAATATTTAGTAGGGTTAAAGGAAATGACAGATGTGGACGGCTTAGCACGGTGTCTGGCACGCAGTATGATGTCCACAAGAGTGCCAGGAACTATGTAAATTTCTGAGCAATTTGCATAGAGCAACCTAAACTATCCAAACCTTTGCATTAGAGCCAGCCACAGTAAAAGAATGACATGTAAAATATTTCTGTAACTCAGACTGACCTTCATACTAATTAGCCTTGGTTAATAAGATTTTATTTTACTTCATTACTAATCCTGAGTGTTTATACAATGTCTGACAAGCCAAAAGATTTCGTATGCATTTTAAAATGTTCAAGCTTACAGAGTAGACTGTATCATCTTTGACATGGAAGAGTGGCCCTTATATTAGAAAACTGTTATAGTGCTAACAATGTTTGCCTTCCATGGCTCCCCTTGGTTGAGACCCCTAGTTGCTCTGATATAACCCCTAATCCCTCCCCTTCTTCCAGCAGACCTGAACATCACAACACACAAAGGTGACTCAGCTGTGTTCAAGCCAGGATGGTAACTAGTAACCCTGATAGTTTTGAATCTCCTCTTCCACCCGCCAGCCTTGGAATCCTGGGGACTCACTTCTAATTCTTCTATCTATCCCCTAAGCTGCTACCCTCAGCAGTTCTCAGCACTCCCATTCTCAGAATCAGGTACCAGCTTTGTAACTCAGGATACAGGGGGGACCCAACTCAGGGGCTTGAGTCCAGCTTTCCCTGAGTCTAAACCTCCTGGCAAATAACCACATACACGTACATGTCAAATTGCACTTAATGTAAACCAGCATTAACGCATCATGATTAACTAAAGTACCTTTATTCCAATGTCACTTGACCTATGTTGAACAATTTGTTTTTTTTTTTGTTACAGAATCCCATCCATGACACCACATCCAGGAATCACATTTCCTTAGGCTTGTCTGGACTATAAGAGTTTCTTGGGCTTTCTTTGTTTTGGATGACTTTGATGCTTTTGAGGAGTGCTGGTCAGGTAGTTTGCAGGATATCTCTTAGTTTGGATTTGTCTGGTTTTCTCATAATTAGACTGGGTTGGGGGGAAAGGAGACCACAGATACAAGGGCTGTCTCTATTTTTGGTTGTATTCTAGTCTTTTAAAGGTACATATATCAATATGACTTATTGCTATCAATGTTGACCTGGCTATGGTACTGTCTCCAGATTTCTCTATTGAAGAGTTACCCCCACACCCCTTGCCCTGTTTTATACTGTACTCTCTCTGACTAACCTTGTTCACCTAAATAAATAAATAAATAGGTCACAGCCAAGGAGAGCAGAGATAAAGAGGAGCTTAGATAAAAGCCTGAGGAAGGTAGGGAAGTACAAAGCCCGAGGCTATCCTGCTTTGAGTTTATTTTTTTTTCCTCTCTTGGGTCCAGGAGCATAAAAATTGACAGATTTTTTTTTTTTTCATTTTGAGAATAGTGAGGAGTGGTTCCTGGCAGGTGGCTGTGAGCTGATATGTCAACCTAGGGATGGATGGCACTGACTGACCCACTGGTGTGACCCAATGGAGCCCTCCTTAGGGCTCTGGTGCAGCCTGGCTGCTGGGCTGACAAGGGCCCATGCTGGAGGTCCAGTCCTGGTGATCCCATCATAACCCTCAAGTTCACGGCGTTAGGAACAAAGCACACAGGGGCGACTTAGCTGGGCTCAAGTCAGGGCAAGTCTGTCAGGCAAGAGAGTAGGGTAGACACAGGAGGTAAAGCCAAAGGTCAGCAGGCTGGGGGGATGGAGGAGGGGCAAACCTGCTGGTCCCAAGTAAACTCCTTGAAAGAAGATGAAGCTCCCTTTGGTTTTTGTTGCAATTGTTGTTTGTTTTTGTTTTTGAGTATTGGCCACATATAATTGGATAGATAGAAGAGCTTTAAACAGAATCAGGACAGTGTCATTCTAAATGAGCTTGTTTAGCTCCTTTTAGAAAGAGAAGGGGGCAGCTTCTGTTCATGGCTATTCCCTGGAAATTAAGCCAGTGTTTACAGAGAAAAAAAAAAGTGGGTAATGCATTAAATGAGATACATCCACTTGAGGAAATCAATTGCTCCCAAATCCCAGCCCTCTTTGATTCTCAGAGTAGCAACTTTGGACATAGTTCACAATTCTTGTGATGAGAAGTTTAGTTTAAAGCCTAGTGGGGTTGTGTCCCATGAGAACTCTGCCAAGAACTTCCAGGGAGGGTAATTTTTTTTTTTTAATTGAATGTTAATTACGTACATTAATGCACTTCTGGGGTACAGTGTGGGGTTTTCACATGCATTCTGAAATACTTCCATCAAACTGGTCAACACAGCCTTCATGTCATTTTCTCAGTTATTGCTTTAAAATGTTCACATTCTACTCTTAGAAAGATTTACCTGTACATCATTTTGATTCTGATGGAATATTGTTGGTCATGGAGTATTGGCTGACTTCCATTGTGCACTTGATGCTTTGTTTCAGGGTCATGTTGGTACATCTACATTTCATTTCCAGTGATAACATGGCCCCAAACATGACCTTTTCTCTCCAAATGTCTTGGCAAACTTCAACTGTCCTTTGCTTTTGTTCATCAGTGAGCTTCATTTGGGACCATTTTTGTATACATCTCTCTCTTGCTGAGATTTTCTTTCTTTCTTTTCTTTTTCCTTTTTTTTTTTTTTGAGACAGAGCCTCAAGCTATCCCCCTGGGTAGAGTGCTGTGGCATCACAGCTCACAGCAACCTTCAACTCCTGGGCTCAAGCAAGTCTCCTGCCTCAGCCTCCCAAGTAGCTGGTACCACAGGTGTCCACCACAATGCCTGACTATTTTTTAGTT